>CAMPDV010001407.1:0-112628 GCA_946699065.1 Loxodes magnus | reverse complement strand
GAAGTAAAGTAAGAAAAGAATATCTAATGATAAGTTTTCGTAGCAAGCACTAAAATATAAGTTTGAATATCCAAAATGTTAGTAATAATGTCACAATTACGAATCTTTATTCGGTTCGGCAAGATATGCTTGTAGATGAAAGTTAGTCAATTGAAAAGTGAAGAAGTGAAGTAAGAAAAGAAAATCGAATTTTAGTTTTATTGAGTATGCTTTGAGAAGTAATAAGTATTTAGAAAAGTGATGAAGTAAAGTAAGAAAAGAAGATAGAATTTCATTTTTAAGGAGTATGCTTTGAGAAGTAATAAGTATTTAGAAAAGTGAAGAAGTAAAGTAAGAAAAGAATATCTAATGATAAGTTTTCGTAGCAAGCACTAAAATATAAGTTTGAATATCCAAAATGTTAGTAATAATGTCACAATTACGAATCTTTATTCGGTTCGGCAAGATATGCTTGTAGATGAAAGTTAGTCAATAGAAAAGTGAAGAAGTAAAGTAAGAAAAGAATATCTAATGATAAGTTTTCGTAGCAAGCACTAAAATATAAGTTTGAATATCCAAAATGTTAGTAATAATGTCACAATTACGAATCTTTATTCGGTTCGGCAAGATATGCTTGTAGATGAAAGTTAGTCAATAGAAAAGTGAAGAAGTGAAGTAAGAAAAGAAAATCGAATTTTAGTTTTATTGAGTATGCTTTGAGAAGTAATAAGTATTTAGAAAAGTGATGAAGTAAAGTAAGAAAAGAAGATAGAATTTCATTTTTAAGGATTATGCTTTGAGAAGTAATAAGTATTTAGAAAAGTGAAGAAGTAAAGTAAGAAAAGAATATCTAATGATAAGTTTTCGTAGCAAGCACTAAAATATAAGTTTGAATATCCAAAATGTTAGTAATAATGTCACAATTACGAATCTTTATTCGGTTCGGCAAGATATGCTTGTAGATGAAAGTTAGTCAATAGAAAAGTGAAGAAGTGAAGTAAGAAAAGAAAATCGAATTTTAGTTTTATTGAGTATGCTTTGAGAAGTAATAAGTATTTAGAAAAGTGATGAAGTAAAGTAAGAAAAGAAGATAGAATTTCATTTTTAAGGAGTATGCTTTGAGAAGTAATAAGTATTTAGAAAAGTGAAGAAGTAAAGTAAGAAAAGAATATCTAATGATAAGTTTTCGTAGCAAGCACTAAAATATAAGTTTGAATATCCAAAATGTTAGTAATAATGTCACAATTACGAATCTTTATTCGGTTCGGCAAGATATGCTTGTAGATGAAAGTTAGTCAATAGAAAAGTGAAGAAGTAAAGTAAGAAAAGAATATCTAATGATAAGTTTTCGTAGCAAGCACTAAAATATAAGTTTGAATATCCAAAATGTTAGTAATAATGTCACAATTACGAATCTTTATTCGGTTCGGCAAGATATGCTTGTAGATGAAAGTTAGTCAATTGAAAAGTGAAGAAGTGAAGTAAGAAAAGAAAATCGAATTTTAGTTTTATTGAGTATGCTTTGAGAAGTAATAAGTATTTAGAAAAGTGATGAAGTAAAGTAAGAAAAGAAGATAGAATTTCATTTTTAAGGAGTATGCTTTGAGAAGTAATAAGTATTTAGAAAAGTGAAGAAGTAAAGTAAGAAAAGAATATCTAATGATAAGTTTTCGTAGCAAGCACTAAAATATAAGTTTGAATATCCAAAATGTTAGTAATAATGTCACAATTACGAATCTTTATTCGGTTCGGCAAGATATGCTTGTAGATGAAAGTTAGTCAATAGAAAAGTGAAGAAGTAAAGTAAGAAAAGAATATCTAATGATAAGTTTTCGTAGCAAGCACTAAAATATAAGTTTGAATATCCAAAATGTTAGTAATAATGTCACAATTACGAATCTTTATTCGGTTCGGCAAGATATGCTTGTAGATGAAAGTTAGTCAATAGAAAAGTGAAGAAGTGAAGTAAGAAAAGAAAATCGAATTTTAGTTTTATTGAGTATGCTTTGAGAAGTAATAAGTATTTAGAAAAGTGATGAAGTAAAGTAAGAAAAGAAGATAGAATTTCATTTTTAAGGATTATGCTTTGAGAAGTAATAAGTATTTAGAAAAGTGAAGAAGTAAAGTAAGAAAAGAATATCTAATGATAAGTTTTCGTAGCAAGCACTAAAATATAAGTTTGAATATCCAAAATGTTAGTAATAATGTCACAATTACGAATCTTTATTCGGTTCGGCAAGATATGCTTGTAGATGAAAGTTAGTCAATAGAAAAGTGAAGAAGTGAAGTAAGAAAAGAAAATCGAATTTTAGTTTTATTGAGTATGCTTTGAGAAGTAATAAGTATTTAGAAAAGTGATGAAGTAAAGTAAGAAAAGAAGATAGAATTTCATTTTTAAGGAGTATGCTTTGAGAAGTAATAAGTATTTAGAAAAGTGAAGAAGTAAAGTAAGAAAAGAATATCTAATGATAAGTTTTCGTAGCAAGCACTAAAATATAAGTTTGAATATCCAAAATGTTAGTAATAATGTCACAATTACGAATCTTTATTCGGTTCGGCAAGATATGCTTGTAGATGAAAGTTAGTCAATAGAAAAGTGAAGAAGTAAAGTAAGAAAAGAATATCTAATGATAAGTTTTCGTAGCAAGCACTAAAATATAAGTTTGAATATCCAAAATGTTAGTAATAATGTCACAATTACGAATCTTTATTCGGTTCGGCAAGATATGCTTGTAGATGAAAGTTAGTCAATAGAAAAGTGAAGAAGTGAAGTAAGAAAAGAAAATCGAATTTTAGTTTTATTGAGTATGCTTTGAGAAGTAATAAGTATTTAGAAAAGTGATGAAGTAAAGTAAGAAAAGAAGATAGAATTTCATTTTTAAGGATTATGCTTTGAGAAGTAATAAGTATTTAGAAAAGTGAAGAAGTAAAGTAAGAAAAGAATATCTAATGATAAGTTTTCGTAGCAAGCACTAAAATATAAGTTTGAATATCCAAAATGTTAGTAATAATGTCACAATTACGAATCTTTATTCGGTTCGGCAAGATATGCTTGTAGATGAAAGTTAGTCAATAGAAAAGTGAAGAAGTGAAGTAAGAAAAGAAAATCGAATTTTAGTTTTATTGAGTATGCTTTGAGAAGTAATAAGTATTTAGAAAAGTGATGAAGTAAAGTAAGAAAAGAAGATAGAATTTCATTTTTAAGGAGTATGCTTTGAGAAGTAATAAGTATTTAGAAAAGTGAAGAAGTAAAGTAAGAAAAGAATATCTAATGATAAGTTTTCGTAGCAAGCACTAAAATATAAGTTTGAATATCCAAAATGTTAGTAATAATGTCACAATTACGAATCTTTATTCGGTTCGGCAAGATATGCTTGTAGATGAAAGTTAGTCAATTGAAAAGTGAAGAAGTGAAGTAAGAAAAGAAAATCGAATTTTAGTTTTATTGAGTATGCTTTGAGAAGTAATAAGTATTTAGAAAAGTGATGAAGTAAAGTAAGAAAAGAAGATAGAATTTCATTTTTAAGGAGTATGCTTTGAGAAGTAATAAGTATTTAGAAAAGTGAAGAAGTAAAGTAAGAAAAGAATATCTAATGATAAGTTTTCGTAGCAAGCACTAAAATATAAGTTTGAATATCCAAAATGTTAGTAATAATGTCACAATTACGAATCTTTATTCGGTTCGGCAAGATATGCTTGTAGATGAAAGTTAGTCAATTGAAAAGTGAAGAAGTGAAGTAAGAAAAGAAAATCGAATTTTAGTTTTATTGAGTATGCTTTGAGAAGTAATAAGTATTTAGAAAAGTGATGAAGTAAAGTAAGAAAAGAAGATAGAATTTCATTTTTAAGGAGTATGCTTTGAGAAGTAATAAGTATTTAGAAAAGTGAAGAAGTAAAGTAAGAAAAGAATATCTAATGATAAGTTTTCGTAGCAAGCACTAAAATATAAGTTTGAATATCCAAAATGTTAGTAATAATGTCACAATTACGAATCTTTATTCGGTTCGGCAAGATATGCTTGTAGATGAAAGTTAGTCAATAGAAAAGTGAAGAAGTGAAGTAAGAAAAGAAAATCGAATTTTAGTTTTATTGAGTATGCTTTGAGAAGTAATAAGTATTTAGAAAAGTGATGAAGTAAAGTAAGAAAAGAAGATAGAATTTCATTTTTAAGGAGTATGCTTTGAGAAGTAATAAGTATTTAGAAAAGTGAAGAAGTAAAGTAAGAAAAGAATATCTAATGATAAGTTTTCGTAGCAAGCACTAAAATATAAGTTTGAATATCCAAAATGTTAGTAATAATGTCACAATTACGAATCTTTATTCGGTTCGGCAAGATATGCTTGTAGATGAAAGTTAGTCAATAGAAAAGTGAAGAAGTGAAGTAAGAAAAGAAAATCGAATTTTAGTTTTATTGAGTATGCTTTGAGAAGTAATAAGTATTTAGAAAAGTGATGAAGTAAAGTAAGAAAAGAAGATAGAATTTCATTTTTAAGGAGTATGCTTTGAGAAGTAATAAGTATTTAGAAAAGTGAAGAAGTAAAGTAAGAAAAGAATATCTAATGATAAGTTTTCGTAGCAAGCACTAAAATATAAGTTTGAATATCCAAAATGTTAGTAATAATGTCACAATTACGAATCTTTATTCGGTTCGGCAAGATATGCTTGTAGATGAAAGTTAGTCAATTGAAAAGTGAAGAAGTGAAGTAAGAAAAGAAAATCGAATTTTAGTTTTATTGAGTATGCTTTGAGAAGTAATAAGTATTTAGAAAAGTGATGAAGTAAAGTAAGAAAAGAAGATAGAATTTCATTTTTAAGGAGTATGCTTTGAGAAGTAATAAGTATTTAGAAAAGTGAAGAAGTAAAGTAAGAAAAGAATATCTAATGATAAGTTTTCGTAGCAAGCACTAAAATATAAGTTTGAATATCCAAAATGTTAGTAATAATGTCACAATTACGAATCTTTATTCGGTTCGGCAAGATATGCTTGTAGATGAAAGTTAGTCAATTGAAAAGTGAAGAAGTGAAGTAAGAAAAGAAAATCGAATTTTAGTTTTATTGAGTATGCTTTGAGAAGTAATAAGTATTTAGAAAAGTGATGAAGTAAAGTAAGAAAAGAAGATAGAATTTCATTTTTAAGGAGTATGCTTTGAGAAGTAATAAGTATTTAGAAAAGTGAAGAAGTAAAGTAAGAAAAGAATATCTAATGATAAGTTTTCGTAGCAAGCACTAAAATATAAGTTTGAATATCCAAAATGTTAGTAATAATGTCACAATTACGAATCTTTATTCGGTTCGGCAAGATATGCTTGTAGATGAAAGTTAGTCAATAGAAAAGTGAAGAAGTAAAGTAAGAAAAGAATATCTAATGATAAGTTTTCGTAGCAAGCACTAAAATATAAGTTTGAATATCCAAAATGTTAGTAATAATGTCACAATTACGAATCTTTATTCGGTTCGGCAAGATATGCTTGTAGATGAAAGTTAGTCAATTGAAAAGTGAAGAAGTGAAGTAAGAAAAGAAAATCGAATTTTAGTTTTATTGAGTATGCTTTGAGAAGTAATAAGTATTTAGAAAAGTGATGAAGTAAAGTAAGAAAAGAAGATAGAATTTCATTTTTAAGGAGTATGCTTTGAGAAGTAATAAGTATTTAGAAAAGTGAAGAAGTAAAGTAAGAAAAGAATATCTAATGATAAGTTTTCGTAGCAAGCACTAAAATATAAGTTTGAATATCCAAAATGTTAGTAATAATGTCACAATTACGAATCTTTATTCGGTTCGGCAAGATATGCTTGTAGATGAAAGTTAGTCAATTGAAAAGTGAAGAAGTGAAGTAAGAAAAGAAAATCGAATTTTAGTTTTATTGAGTATGCTTTGAGAAGTAATAAGTATTTAGAAAAGTGATGAAGTAAAGTAAGAAAAGAAGATAGAATTTCATTTTTAAGGAGTATGCTTTGAGAAGTAATAAGTATTTAGAAAAGTGAAGAAGTAAAGTAAGAAAAGAATATCTAATGATAAGTTTTCGTAGCAAGCACTAAAATATAAGTTTGAATATCCAAAATGTTAGTAATAATGTCACAATTACGAATCTTTATTCGGTTCGGCAAGATATGCTTGTAGATGAAAGTTAGTCAATAGAAAAGTGAAGAAGTGAAGTAAGAAAAGAAAATCGAATTTTAGTTTTATTGAGTATGCTTTGAGAAGTAATAAGTATTTAGAAAAGTGATGAAGTAAAGTAAGAAAAGAAGATAGAATTTCATTTTTAAGGAGTATGCTTTGAGAAGTAATAAGTATTTAGAAAAGTGAAGAAGTAAAGTAAGAAAAGAATATCTAATGATAAGTTTTCGTAGCAAGCACTAAAATATAAGTTTGAATATCCAAAATGTTAGTAATAATGTCACAATTACGAATCTTTATTCGGTTCGGCAAGATATGCTTGTAGATGAAAGTTAGTCAATAGAAAAGTGAAGAAGTGAAGTAAGAAAAGAAAATCGAATTTTAGTTTTATTGAGTATGCTTTGAGAAGTAATAAGTATTTAGAAAAGTGATGAAGTAAAGTAAGAAAAGAAGATAGAATTTCATTTTTAAGGAGTATGCTTTGAGAAGTAATAAGTATTTAGAAAAGTGAAGAAGTAAAGTAAGAAAAGAATATCTAATGATAAGTTTTCGTAGCAAGCACTAAAATATAAGTTTGAATATCCAAAATGTTAGTAATAATGTCACAATTACGAATCTTTATTCGGTTCGGCAAGATATGCTTGTAGATGAAAGTTAGTCAATTGAAAAGTGAAGAAGTGAAGTAAGAAAAGAAAATCGAATTTTAGTTTTATTGAGTATGCTTTGAGAAGTAATAAGTATTTAGAAAAGTGATGAAGTAAAGTAAGAAAAGAAGATAGAATTTCATTTTTAAGGAGTATGCTTTGAGAAGTAATAAGTATTTAGAAAAGTGAAGAAGTAAAGTAAGAAAAGAATATCTAATGATAAGTTTTCGTAGCAAGCACTAAAATATAAGTTTGAATATCCAAAATGTTAGTAATAATGTCACAATTACGAATCTTTATTCGGTTCGGCAAGATATGCTTGTAGATGAAAGTTAGTCAATAGAAAAGTGAAGAAGTAAAGTAAGAAAAGAATATCTAATGATAAGTTTTCGTAGCAAGCACTAAAATATAAGTTTGAATATCCAAAATGTTAGTAATAATGTCACAATTACGAATCTTTATTCGGTTCGGCAAGATATGCTTGTAGATGAAAGTTAGTCAATTGAAAAGTGAAGAAGTGAAGTAAGAAAAGAAAATCGAATTTTAGTTTTATTGAGTATGCTTTGAGAAGTAATAAGTATTTAGAAAAGTGATGAAGTAAAGTAAGAAAAGAAGATAGAATTTCATTTTTAAGGAGTATGCTTTGAGAAGTAATAAGTATTTAGAAAAGTGAAGAAGTAAAGTAAGAAAAGAATATCTAATGATAAGTTTTCGTAGCAAGCACTAAAATATAAGTTTGAATATCCAAAATGTTAGTAATAATGTCACAATTACGAATCTTTATTCGGTTCGGCAAGATATGCTTGTAGATGAAAGTTAGTCAATAGAAAAGTGAAGAAGTAAAGTAAGAAAAGAATATCTAATGATAAGTTTTCGTAGCAAGCACTAAAATATAAGTTTGAATATCCAAAATGTTAGTAATAATGTCACAATTACGAATCTTTATTCGGTTCGGCAAGATATGCTTGTAGATGAAAGTTAGTCAATTGAAAAGTGAAGAAGTGAAGTAAGAAAAGAAAATCGAATTTTAGTTTTATTGAGTATGCTTTGAGAAGTAATAAGTATTTAGAAAAGTGATGAAGTAAAGTAAGAAAAGAAGATAGAATTTCATTTTTAAGGAGTATGCTTTGAGAAGTAATAAGTATTTAGAAAAGTGAAGAAGTAAAGTAAGAAAAGAATATCTAATGATAAGTTTTCGTAGCAAGCACTAAAATATAAGTTTGAATATCCAAAATGTTAGTAATAATGTCACAATTACGAATCTTTATTCGGTTCGGCAAGATATGCTTGTAGATGAAAGTTAGTCAATAGAAAAGTGAAGAAGTAAAGTAAGAAAAGAATATCTAATGATAAGTTTTCGTAGCAAGCACTAAAATATAAGTTTGAATATCCAAAATGTTAGTAATAATGTCACAATTACGAATCTTTATTCGGTTCGGCAAGATATGCTTGTAGATGAAAGTTAGTCAATAGAAAAGTGAAGAAGTGAAGTAAGAAAAGAAAATCGAATTTTAGTTTTATTGAGTATGCTTTGAGAAGTAATAAGTATTTAGAAAAGTGATGAAGTAAAGTAAGAAAAGAAGATAGAATTTCATTTTTAAGGATTATGCTTTGAGAAGTAATAAGTATTTAGAAAAGTGAAGAAGTAAAGTAAGAAAAGAATATCTAATGATAAGTTTTCGTAGCAAGCACTAAAATATAAGTTTGAATATCCAAAATGTTAGTAATAATGTCACAATTACGAATCTTTATTCGGTTCGGCAAGATATGCTTGTAGATGAAAGTTAGTCAATAGAAAAGTGAAGAAGTGAAGTAAGAAAAGAAAATCGAATTTTAGTTTTATTGAGTATGCTTTGAGAAGTAATAAGTATTTAGAAAAGTGATGAAGTAAAGTAAGAAAAGAAGATAGAATTTCATTTTTAAGGAGTATGCTTTGAGAAGTAATAAGTATTTAGAAAAGTGAAGAAGTAAAGTAAGAAAAGAATATCTAATGATAAGTTTTCGTAGCAAGCACTAAAATATAAGTTTGAATATCCAAAATGTTAGTAATAATGTCACAATTACGAATCTTTATTCGGTTCGGCAAGATATGCTTGTAGATGAAAGTTAGTCAATAGAAAAGTGAAGAAGTAAAGTAAGAAAAGAATATCTAATGATAAGTTTTCGTAGCAAGCACTAAAATATAAGTTTGAATATCCAAAATGTTAGTAATAATGTCACAATTACGAATCTTTATTCGGTTCGGCAAGATATGCTTGTAGATGAAAGTTAGTCAATAGAAAAGTGAAGAAGTGAAGTAAGAAAAGAAAATCGAATTTTAGTTTTATTGAGTATGCTTTGAGAAGTAATAAGTATTTAGAAAAGTGATGAAGTAAAGTAAGAAAAGAAGATAGAATTTCATTTTTAAGGATTATGCTTTGAGAAGTAATAAGTATTTAGAAAAGTGAAGAAGTAAAGTAAGAAAAGAATATCTAATGATAAGTTTTCGTAGCAAGCACTAAAATATAAGTTTGAATATCCAAAATGTTAGTAATAATGTCACAATTACGAATCTTTATTCGGTTCGGCAAGATATGCTTGTAGATGAAAGTTAGTCAATAGAAAAGTGAAGAAGTGAAGTAAGAAAAGAAAATCGAATTTTAGTTTTATTGAGTATGCTTTGAGAAGTAATAAGTATTTAGAAAAGTGATGAAGTAAAGTAAGAAAAGAAGATAGAATTTCATTTTTAAGGAGTATGCTTTGAGAAGTAATAAGTATTTAGAAAAGTGAAGAAGTAAAGTAAGAAAAGAATATCTAATGATAAGTTTTCGTAGCAAGCACTAAAATATAAGTTTGAATATCCAAAATGTTAGTAATAATGTCACAATTACGAATCTTTATTCGGTTCGGCAAGATATGCTTGTAGATGAAAGTTAGTCAATAGAAAAGTGAAGAAGTAAAGTAAGAAAAGAATATCTAATGATAAGTTTTCGTAGCAAGCACTAAAATATAAGTTTGAATATCCAAAATGTTAGTAATAATGTCACAATTACGAATCTTTATTCGGTTCGGCAAGATATGCTTGTAGATGAAAGTTAGTCAATAGAAAAGTGAAGAAGTGAAGTAAGAAAAGAAAATCGAATTTTAGTTTTATTGAGTATGCTTTGAGAAGTAATAAGTATTTAGAAAAGTGATGAAGTAAAGTAAGAAAAGAAGATAGAATTTCATTTTTAAGGATTATGCTTTGAGAAGTAATAAGTATTTAGAAAAGTGAAGAAGTAAAGTAAGAAAAGAATATCTAATGATAAGTTTTCGTAGCAAGCACTAAAATATAAGTTTGAATATCCAAAATGTTAGTAATAATGTCACAATTACGAATCTTTATTCGGTTCGGCAAGATATGCTTGTAGATGAAAGTTAGTCAATAGAAAAGTGAAGAAGTGAAGTAAGAAAAGAAAATCGAATTTTAGTTTTATTGAGTATGCTTTGAGAAGTAATAAGTATTTAGAAAAGTGATGAAGTAAAGTAAGAAAAGAAGATAGAATTTCATTTTTAAGGAGTATGCTTTGAGAAGTAATAAGTATTTAGAAAAGTGAAGAAGTAAAGTAAGAAAAGAATATCTAATGATAAGTTTTCGTAGCAAGCACTAAAATATAAGTTTGAATATCCAAAATGTTAGTAATAATGTCACAATTACGAATCTTTATTCGGTTCGGCAAGATATGCTTGTAGATGAAAGTTAGTCAATTGAAAAGTGAAGAAGTGAAGTAAGAAAAGAAAATCGAATTTTAGTTTTATTGAGTATGCTTTGAGAAGTAATAAGTATTTAGAAAAGTGATGAAGTAAAGTAAGAAAAGAAGATAGAATTTCATTTTTAAGGAGTATGCTTTGAGAAGTAATAAGTATTTAGAAAAGTGAAGAAGTAAAGTAAGAAAAGAATATCTAATGATAAGTTTTCGTAGCAAGCACTAAAATATAAGTTTGAATATCCAAAATGTTAGTAATAATGTCACAATTACGAATCTTTATTCGGTTCGGCAAGATATGCTTGTAGATGAAAGTTAGTCAATAGAAAAGTGAAGAAGTAAAGTAAGAAAAGAATATCTAATGATAAGTTTTCGTAGCAAGCACTAAAATATAAGTTTGAATATCCAAAATGTTAGTAATAATGTCACAATTACGAATCTTTATTCGGTTCGGCAAGATATGCTTGTAGATGAAAGTTAGTCAATTGAAAAGTGAAGAAGTGAAGTAAGAAAAGAAAATCGAATTTTAGTTTTATTGAGTATGCTTTGAGAAGTAATAAGTATTTAGAAAAGTGATGAAGTAAAGTAAGAAAAGAAGATAGAATTTCATTTTTAAGGAGTATGCTTTGAGAAGTAATAAGTATTTAGAAAAGTGAAGAAGTAAAGTAAGAAAAGAATATCTAATGATAAGTTTTCGTAGCAAGCACTAAAATATAAGTTTGAATATCCAAAATGTTAGTAATAATGTCACAATTACGAATCTTTATTCGGTTCGGCAAGATATGCTTGTAGATGAAAGTTAGTCAATAGAAAAGTGAAGAAGTAAAGTAAGAAAAGAATATCTAATGATAAGTTTTCGTAGCAAGCACTAAAATATAAGTTTGAATATCCAAAATGTTAGTAATAATGTCACAATTACGAATCTTTATTCGGTTCGGCAAGATATGCTTGTAGATGAAAGTTAGTCAATAGAAAAGTGAAGAAGTGAAGTAAGAAAAGAAAATCGAATTTTAGTTTTATTGAGTATGCTTTGAGAAGTAATAAGTATTTAGAAAAGTGATGAAGTAAAGTAAGAAAAGAAGATAGAATTTCATTTTTAAGGATTATGCTTTGAGAAGTAATAAGTATTTAGAAAAGTGAAGAAGTAAAGTAAGAAAAGAATATCTAATGATAAGTTTTCGTAGCAAGCACTAAAATATAAGTTTGAATATCCAAAATGTTAGTAATAATGTCACAATTACGAATCTTTATTCGGTTCGGCAAGATATGCTTGTAGATGAAAGTTAGTCAATAGAAAAGTGAAGAAGTGAAGTAAGAAAAGAAAATCGAATTTTAGTTTTATTGAGTATGCTTTGAGAAGTAATAAGTATTTAGAAAAGTGATGAAGTAAAGTAAGAAAAGAAGATAGAATTTCATTTTTAAGGAGTATGCTTTGAGAAGTAATAAGTATTTAGAAAAGTGAAGAAGTAAAGTAAGAAAAGAATATCTAATGATAAGTTTTCGTAGCAAGCACTAAAATATAAGTTTGAATATCCAAAATGTTAGTAATAATGTCACAATTACGAATCTTTATTCGGTTCGGCAAGATATGCTTGTAGATGAAAGTTAGTCAATTGAAAAGTGAAGAAGTGAAGTAAGAAAAGAAAATCGAATTTTAGTTTTATTGAGTATGCTTTGAGAAGTAATAAGTATTTAGAAAAGTGATGAAGTAAAGTAAGAAAAGAAGATAGAATTTCATTTTTAAGGAGTATGCTTTGAGAAGTAATAAGTATTTAGAAAAGTGAAGAAGTAAAGTAAGAAAAGAATATCTAATGATAAGTTTTCGTAGCAAGCACTAAAATATAAGTTTGAATATCCAAAATGTTAGTAATAATGTCACAATTACGAATCTTTATTCGGTTCGGCAAGATATGCTTGTAGATGAAAGTTAGTCAATAGAAAAGTGAAGAAGTAAAGTAAGAAAAGAATATCTAATGATAAGTTTTCGTAGCAAGCACTAAAATATAAGTTTGAATATCCAAAATGTTAGTAATAATGTCACAATTACGAATCTTTATTCGGTTCGGCAAGATATGCTTGTAGATGAAAGTTAGTCAATTGAAAAGTGAAGAAGTGAAGTAAGAAAAGAAAATCGAATTTTAGTTTTATTGAGTATGCTTTGAGAAGTAATAAGTATTTAGAAAAGTGATGAAGTAAAGTAAGAAAAGAAGATAGAATTTCATTTTTAAGGAGTATGCTTTGAGAAGTAATAAGTATTTAGAAAAGTGAAGAAGTAAAGTAAGAAAAGAATATCTAATGATAAGTTTTCGTAGCAAGCACTAAAATATAAGTTTGAATATCCAAAATGTTAGTAATAATGTCACAATTACGAATCTTTATTCGGTTCGGCAAGATATGCTTGTAGATGAAAGTTAGTCAATAGAAAAGTGAAGAAGTAAAGTAAGAAAAGAATATCTAATGATAAGTTTTCGTAGCAAGCACTAAAATATAAGTTTGAATATCCAAAATGTTAGTAATAATGTCACAATTACGAATCTTTATTCGGTTCGGCAAGATATGCTTGTAGATGAAAGTTAGTCAATAGAAAAGTGAAGAAGTGAAGTAAGAAAAGAAAATCGAATTTTAGTTTTATTGAGTATGCTTTGAGAAGTAATAAGTATTTAGAAAAGTGATGAAGTAAAGTAAGAAAAGAAGATAGAATTTCATTTTTAAGGATTATGCTTTGAGAAGTAATAAGTATTTAGAAAAGTGAAGAAGTAAAGTAAGAAAAGAATATCTAATGATAAGTTTTCGTAGCAAGCACTAAAATATAAGTTTGAATATCCAAAATGTTAGTAATAATGTCACAATTACGAATCTTTATTCGGTTCGGCAAGATATGCTTGTAGATGAAAGTTAGTCAATAGAAAAGTGAAGAAGTGAAGTAAGAAAAGAAAATCGAATTTTAGTTTTATTGAGTATGCTTTGAGAAGTAATAAGTATTTAGAAAAGTGATGAAGTAAAGTAAGAAAAGAAGATAGAATTTCATTTTTAAGGAGTATGCTTTGAGAAGTAATAAGTATTTAGAAAAGTGAAGAAGTAAAGTAAGAAAAGAATATCTAATGATAAGTTTTCGTAGCAAGCACTAAAATATAAGTTTGAATATCCAAAATGTTAGTAATAATGTCACAATTACGAATCTTTATTCGGTTCGGCAAGATATGCTTGTAGATGAAAGTTAGTCAATTGAAAAGTGAAGAAGTGAAGTAAGAAAAGAAAATCGAATTTTAGTTTTATTGAGTATGCTTTGAGAAGTAATAAGTATTTAGAAAAGTGATGAAGTAAAGTAAGAAAAGAAGATAGAATTTCATTTTTAAGGAGTATGCTTTGAGAAGTAATAAGTATTTAGAAAAGTGAAGAAGTAAAGTAAGAAAAGAATATCTAATGATAAGTTTTCGTAGCAAGCACTAAAATATAAGTTTGAATATCCAAAATGTTAGTAATAATGTCACAATTACGAATCTTTATTCGGTTCGGCAAGATATGCTTGTAGATGAAAGTTAGTCAATAGAAAAGTGAAGAAGTAAAGTAAGAAAAGAATATCTAATGATAAGTTTTCGTAGCAAGCACTAAAATATAAGTTTGAATATCCAAAATGTTAGTAATAATGTCACAATTACGAATCTTTATTCGGTTCGGCAAGATATGCTTGTAGATGAAAGTTAGTCAATTGAAAAGTGAAGAAGTGAAGTAAGAAAAGAAAATCGAATTTTAGTTTTATTGAGTATGCTTTGAGAAGTAATAAGTATTTAGAAAAGTGATGAAGTAAAGTAAGAAAAGAAGATAGAATTTCATTTTTAAGGAGTATGCTTTGAGAAGTAATAAGTATTTAGAAAAGTGAAGAAGTAAAGTAAGAAAAGAATATCTAATGATAAGTTTTCGTAGCAAGCACTAAAATATAAGTTTGAATATCCAAAATGTTAGTAATAATGTCACAATTACGAATCTTTATTCGGTTCGGCAAGATATGCTTGTAGATGAAAGTTAGTCAATAGAAAAGTGAAGAAGTAAAGTAAGAAAAGAATATCTAATGATAAGTTTTCGTAGCAAGCACTAAAATATAAGTTTGAATATCCAAAATGTTAGTAATAATGTCACAATTACGAATCTTTATTCGGTTCGGCAAGATATGCTTGTAGATGAAAGTTAGTCAATTGAAAAGTGAAGAAGTGAAGTAAGAAAAGAAAATCGAATTTTAGTTTTATTGAGTATGCTTTGAGAAGTAATAAGTATTTAGAAAAGTGATGAAGTAAAGTAAGAAAAGAAGATAGAATTTCATTTTTAAGGAGTATGCTTTGAGAAGTAATAAGTATTTAGAAAAGTGAAGAAGTAAAGTAAGAAAAGAATATCTAATGATAAGTTTTCGTAGCAAGCACTAAAATATAAGTTTGAATATCCAAAATGTTAGTAATAATGTCACAATTACGAATCTTTATTCGGTTCGGCAAGATATGCTTGTAGATGAAAGTTAGTCAATAGAAAAGTGAAGAAGTGAAGTAAGAAAAGAAAATCGAATTTTAGTTTTATTGAGTATGCTTTGAGAAGTAATAAGTATTTAGAAAAGTGATGAAGTAAAGTAAGAAAAGAAGATAGAATTTCATTTTTAAGGATTATGCTTTGAGAAGTAATAAGTATTTAGAAAAGTGAAGAAGTAAAGTAAGAAAAGAATATCTAATGATAAGTTTTCGTAGCAAGCACTAAAATATAAGTTTGAATATCCAAAATGTTAGTAATAATGTCACAATTACGAATCTTTATTCGGTTCGGCAAGATATGCTTGTAGATGAAAGTTAGTCAATAGAAAAGTGAAGAAGTAAAGTAAGAAAAGAATATCTAATGATAAGTTTTCGTAGCAAGCACTAAAATATAAGTTTGAATATCCAAAATGTTAGTAATAATGTCACAATTACGAATCTTTATTCGGTTCGGCAAGATATGCTTGTAGATGAAAGTTAGTCAATAGAAAAGTGAAGAAGTAAAGTAAGAAAAGAATATCTAATGATAAGTTTTCGTAGCAAGCACTAAAATATAAGTTTGAATATCCAAAATGTTAGTAATAATGTCACAATTACGAATCTTTATTCGGTTCGGCAAGATATGCTTGTAGATGAAAGTTAGTCAATTGAAAAGTGAAGAAGTGAAGTAAGAAAAGAAAATCGAATTTTAGTTTTATTGAGTATGCTTTGAGAAGTAATAAGTATTTAGAAAAGTGATGAAGTAAAGTAAGAAAAGAAGATAGAATTTCATTTTTAAGGAGTATGCTTTGAGAAGTAATAAGTATTTAGAAAAGTGAAGAAGTAAAGTAAGAAAAGAATATCTAATGATAAGTTTTCGTAGCAAGCACTAAAATATAAGTTTGAATATCCAAAATGTTAGTAATAATGTCACAATTACGAATCTTTATTCGGTTCGGCAAGATATGCTTGTAGATGAAAGTTAGTCAATAGAAAAGTGAAGAAGTAAAGTAAGAAAAGAATATCTAATGATAAGTTTTCGTAGCAAGCACTAAAATATAAGTTTGAATATCCAAAATGTTAGTAATAATGTCACAATTACGAATCTTTATTCGGTTCGGCAAGATATGCTTGTAGATGAAAGTTAGTCAATTGAAAAGTGAAGAAGTGAAGTAAGAAAAGAAAATCGAATTTTAGTTTTATTGAGTATGCTTTGAGAAGTAATAAGTATTTAGAAAAGTGATGAAGTAAAGTAAGAAAAGAAGATAGAATTTCATTTTTAAGGAGTATGCTTTGAGAAGTAATAAGTATTTAGAAAAGTGAAGAAGTAAAGTAAGAAAAGAATATCTAATGATAAGTTTTCGTAGCAAGCACTAAAATATAAGTTTGAATATCCAAAATGTTAGTAATAATGTCACAATTACGAATCTTTATTCGGTTCGGCAAGATATGCTTGTAGATGAAAGTTAGTCAATAGAAAAGTGAAGAAGTGAAGTAAGAAAAGAAAATCGAATTTTAGTTTTATTGAGTATGCTTTGAGAAGTAATAAGTATTTAGAAAAGTGATGAAGTAAAGTAAGAAAAGAAGATAGAATTTCATTTTTAAGGATTATGCTTTGAGAAGTAATAAGTATTTAGAAAAGTGAAGAAGTAAAGTAAGAAAAGAATATCTAATGATAAGTTTTCGTAGCAAGCACTAAAATATAAGTTTGAATATCCAAAATGTTAGTAATAATGTCACAATTACGAATCTTTATTCGGTTCGGCAAGATATGCTTGTAGATGAAAGTTAGTCAATAGAAAAGTGAAGAAGTAAAGTAAGAAAAGAATATCTAATGATAAGTTTTCGTAGCAAGCACTAAAATATAAGTTTGAATATCCAAAATGTTAGTAATAATGTCACAATTACGAATCTTTATTCGGTTCGGCAAGATATGCTTGTAGATGAAAGTTAGTCAATAGAAAAGTGAAGAAGTAAAGTAAGAAAAGAATATCTAATGATAAGTTTTCGTAGCAAGCACTAAAATATAAGTTTGAATATCCAAAATGTTAGTAATAATGTCACAATTACGAATCTTTATTCGGTTCGGCAAGATATGCTTGTAGATGAAAGTTAGTCAATTGAAAAGTGAAGAAGTGAAGTAAGAAAAGAAAATCGAATTTTAGTTTTATTGAGTATGCTTTGAGAAGTAATAAGTATTTAGAAAAGTGATGAAGTAAAGTAAGAAAAGAAGATAGAATTTCATTTTTAAGGAGTATGCTTTGAGAAGTAATAAGTATTTAGAAAAGTGAAGAAGTAAAGTAAGAAAAGAATATCTAATGATAAGTTTTCGTAGCAAGCACTAAAATATAAGTTTGAATATCCAAAATGTTAGTAATAATGTCACAATTACGAATCTTTATTCGGTTCGGCAAGATATGCTTGTAGATGAAAGTTAGTCAATTGAAAAGTGAAGAAGTGAAGTAAGAAAAGAAAATCGAATTTTAGTTTTATTGAGTATGCTTTGAGAAGTAATAAGTATTTAGAAAAGTGATGAAGTAAAGTAAGAAAAGAAGATAGAATTTCATTTTTAAGGATTATGCTTTGAGAAGTAATAAGTATTTAGAAAAGTGAAGAAGTAAAGTAAGAAAAGAATATCTAATGATAAGTTTTCGTAGCAAGCACTAAAATATAAGTTTGAATATCCAAAATGTTAGTAATAATGTCACAATTACGAATCTTTATTCGGTTCGGCAAGATATGCTTGTAGATGAAAGTTAGTCAATTGAAAAGTGAAGAAGTGAAGTAAGAAAAGAAAATCGAATTTTAGTTTTATTGAGTATGCTTTGAGAAGTAATAAGTATTTAGAAAAGTGATGAAGTAAAGTAAGAAAAGAAGATAGAATTTCATTTTTAAGGAGTATGCTTTGAGAAGTAATAAGTATTTAGAAAAGTGAAGAAGTAAAGTAAGAAAAGAATATCTAATGATAAGTTTTCGTAGCAAGCACTAAAATATAAGTTTGAATATCCAAAATGTTAGTAATAATGTCACAATTACGAATCTTTATTCGGTTCGGCAAGATATGCTTGTAGATGAAAGTTAGTCAATAGAAAAGTGAAGAAGTGAAGTAAGAAAAGAAAATCGAATTTTAGTTTTATTGAGTATGCTTTGAGAAGTAATAAGTATTTAGAAAAGTGATGAAGTAAAGTAAGAAAAGAAGATAGAATTTCATTTTTAAGGAGTATGCTTTGAGAAGTAATAAGTATTTAGAAAAGTGAAGAAGTAAAGTAAGAAAAGAATATCTAATGATAAGTTTTCGTAGCAAGCACTAAAATATAAGTTTGAATATCCAAAATGTTAGTAATAATGTCACAATTACGAATCTTTATTCGGTTCGGCAAGATATGCTTGTAGATGAAAGTTAGTCAATAGAAAAGTGAAGAAGTGAAGTAAGAAAAGAAAATCGAATTTTAGTTTTATTGAGTATGCTTTGAGAAGTAAAAAGTATTTAGAAAAGTGAAGAAGTAAAGTAAGAAAAGAAGATAGAATTTCAGTTTTAAGGAGTATGCTTTGAGAAGTAATAAGTATTTAGAAAAGTGAGGAAGTAAAGTAAGGAAAGAAGATAGAATTACAGCTTTTAGAGTTACTAAAACTTAGAGATAAAAAGAAGTTATAAGTATTTAGAAAAGTGAGGAAGTAAAGTAAGGAAAGAAGTTAGAATTACAGCTTTTAGAGTTACTAAAACTTAGAGATAAAAAGAAGTTATAAGTATTTAGAAAAGTGAGAAAGTAAAGTAAGTAAAGAAGATAGAATTACAGCTTTAGAGTTACTAAAACTTAGAGATAAAAAGAAGTTATACGTATTTAGAAAGAAAGGAAGTAAAGTAAGGAAAGAAGTTAGAATTACAGCTTTTAGAGTTACTAAAACTTAGAGATAAAAAGAAGTAATAAGTATTTTGAAAAGTGAAGAAGTGAAGTAAGGAAAGAAGTTAGAATTACAGCTTTTAGAGTTACTAAAACTTAGAGATAAAAAGAAGTTATACGTATTTAGAAAGAAAGGAAGTAAAGTAAGGAAAGAAGATAGAATTACAGCTTTTAGAGTTACTAAAACTTAGAGATAAAAAGAAGTAATAAGTATTTTGAAAAGTGAAGAAGTGAAGTAAGGAAAGAAGATAGAATTACAGCTTTTAGAGTTACTAAAACTTAGAGATAAAAAGAAGTTATACGTATTTAGAAAGAAAGGAAGTAAAGTAAGGAAAGAAGATAGAATTACAGCTTTTAGAGTTACTAAAACTTAGAGATAAAAAGAAGTTATAAGTATTTAGAAAAGTGAAGAAGTAAAGTAAGAAAAGAATATCTAATGATAAGTTTTCGTAGCAAGCACTAAAATATAAGTTTGAATATCCAAAATGTTAGTAATAATGTCACAATTACGAATCTTTATTCGGTTCGGCAAGATATGCTTGTAGATGAAAGTTAGTCAATAGAAAAGTGAAGAAGTGAAGTAAGAAAAGAAAATCGAATTTTAGTTTTATTGAGTATGCTTTGAGAAGTAATAAGTATTTAGAAAAGTGATGAAGTAAAGTAAGAAAAGAAGATAGAATTTCATTTTTAAGGAGTATGCTTTGAGAAGTAATAAGTATTTAGAAAAGTGAAGAAGTAAAGTAAGAAAAGAATATCTAATGATAAGTTTTCGTAGCAAGCACTAAAATATAAGTTTGAATATCCAAAATGTTAGTAATAATGTCACAATTACGAATCTTTATTCGGTTCGGCAAGATATGCTTGTAGATGAAAGTTAGTCAATAGAAAAGTGAAGAAGTGAAGTAAGAAAAGAAAATCGAATTTTAGTTTTATTGAGTATGCTTTGAGAAGTAAAAAGTATTTAGAAAAGTGAAGAAGTAAAGTAAGAAAAGAAGATAGAATTTCAGTTTTAAGGAGTATGCTTTGAGAAGTAATAAGTATTTAGAAAAGTGAGGAAGTAAAGTAAGGAAAGAAGATAGAATTACAGCTTTTAGAGTTACTAAAACTTAGAGATAAAAAGAAGTTATAAGTATTTAGAAAAGTGAGGAAGTAAAGTAAGGAAAGAAGTTAGAATTACAGCTTTTAGAGTTACTAAAACTTAGAGATAAAAAGAAGTTATAAGTATTTAGAAAAGTGAGAAAGTAAAGTAAGTAAAGAAGATAGAATTACAGCTTTAGAGTTACTAAAACTTAGAGATAAAAAGAAGTTATACGTATTTAGAAAGAAAGGAAGTAAAGTAAGGAAAGAAGTTAGAATTACAGCTTTTAGAGTTACTAAAACTTAGAGATAAAAAGAAGTAATAAGTATTTTGAAAAGTGAAGAAGTGAAGTAAGGAAAGAAGTTAGAATTACAGCTTTTAGAGTTACTAAAACTTAGAGATAAAAAGAAGTTATACGTATTTAGAAAGAAAGGAAGTAAAGTAAGGAAAGAAGATAGAATTACAGCTTTTAGAGTTACTAAAACTTAGAGATAAAAAGAAGTAATAAGTATTTTGAAAAGTGAAGAAGTGAAGTAAGGAAAGAAGATAGAATTACAGCTTTTAGAGTTACTAAAACTTAGAGATAAAAAGAAGTTATACGTATTTAGAAAGAAAGGAAGTAAAGTAAGGAAAGAAGATAGAATTACAGCTTTTAGAGTTACTAAAACTTAGAGATAAAAAGAAGTTATAAGTATTTAGAAAAGTAAGGAAGTAAAGTAAGAAAAGAAGATAGAATTACAGCTTTTAGAGTTACTAAAACTTGAGGATGAAAAGAAGTTATAAGTATTTAGAAAAGTGAGGAAGTAAAGTAAGGAAAGAAGATAGAATTACAGCTTTTAGAATTACTTAAACTTAGAGATAAAAAGAAGTTATAAGTATTTAGAAAAGTGAGAAAGTAAAGTAAGGAAAGAAGATAGAATTACAGCTTTTAGAGTTACTTAAACTAAGAGATAAAAAGAAGTTATAAGTATTTAGAAAAGTGAGGAAGTAAAGTAAGGAAAGAAGTTAGAATTTCAGTTTTAATGAGTATGCTTTGAGAAGTAAAAAGTATTTAGAAAAGTTAAGAAGTAAAGTAAGAAAAGAAGATAGAATTTCAGTTTTAAGGAGTATGCTTTGAGAAGTAATAAGTATTTTGAAAAGTGAAGAAGTTAAGTAAGAAAAGAAGATAGAATTTCAGTTTTAAGGAGTATGCTTTGAGAAGTAATAAGTATTTTGAAAAGTGAAGAAGTGAAGTAAGGAAAGAAGATAGAATTACAGCTTTTAGAGTTACTAAAACTTAGAGATAAATAGAAGTTATAAGTATTTAGAAAAGTGAGGAAGTAAAGTAAGGAAAGAAGATAGAATTTCAGTTTTAAGGAGTATGCTTTGAGAAGTAAAAAGTATTTAGAAAAGGGAAGAAGTAAAGTAAGAAAAGAAGATAGAATTTCAGTTTTAAGGAGTATGCTTTGAGAAGTAAAAAGTATTTTGAAAAGTGAAGAAGTGAAGTAAGAAAAAAAGATAGAATTTCAGTTTTAAGGAGTATGCTTTGAGAAGTAATAAGTATATTGAAAAGTGAAGAAGTGAAGTAAGGAAAGAAGATAGAATTACAGCTTTTAGAGTTACTTAAACTTAGTGATAAAAAGAAGTTATAAGTATTTAGAAAAGTGAGAAAGTAAAGTAAGGAAAGAAGATAGAATTTCAGTTTTAAGGAGTATACTTTGAGAAGTAAAAAGTATTTAGAAAAGGGAAGAAGTAAAGTAAGAAAAGAAGATAGAATTTCAGTTTTAAGGAGTATGCTTTGAGAAGTAATAAGTATTTAGAAAAGTGAGGAAGTGAAGTAAGAAAAGAAGATAGAATTTCAGTTTTAAGGAGTATGCTTTGAGAAGTAATAAGTATTTTGAAAAGTGAGAAAGTAAAGTAAGGAAAGAAGATAGAATTACAGCTTTTAGAGTTACTAAAACTTAGAGATAAAAAGAAGTTATAAGTATTTAGAAAAGTGAGAAAGTAAAGTAAGGAAAGAAGATAGAATTTCAGTTTTAAGGAGTATGCTTTGAGAAGTAAAAAGTATTTAGAAAAGGGAAGAAGTAAAGTAAGAAAAGAAGATAGAATTTCAGTTTTAAGGAGTATGCTTTGAGAAGTAATAAGTATTTTGAAAAGTGAAGAAATGAAGTAAGAAAAAAAGATAGAATTTCAGTTTTAAGGAGTATGCTTTGAGAAGTAAAAAGTATTAAGAAAATTGAAGAAGTGAAGTAAGGAAAGAAGATAGAATTACAGCTTTTAGAGTTACTAAAACTTAGAGATAAATAGTAGTTATAAGTATTTAGAAAAGTGAGGAAGTAAAGTAAGGAAAGAAGATAGAATTTCAGTTTTAAGGAGTATGCTTTGAGAAGTAAAAATTATTTAGAAAAGAGAAGAAGTAAAGTAAGAAAAGAAGATAGAATTTCATTTTTAAGGAGTATGCTTTGAGAAGTAATAAGTATTTAGAAAAGGGAAGAAGTAAAGTAAGAAAAGAAAATCGAATTTTAGTTTTATTGAGTATGCTTTGAGAAGTAATAAGTATTTAGAAAAGTGATGAAGTAAAGTAAGAAAAGAAGATAGAATTTCATTTTTATTGAGTATGCTTTGAGAAGTAATAAGTATTTAGAAAAGTGATGAAGTAAAGTAAGAAAAGAAGATAGAATTTCATTTTTAAGGATTATGCTTTGAGAAGTAATAAGTATTTAGAAAAGTGATGAAGTAAAGTAAGAAAAGAAGATAGAATTTCATTTTTAAGGATTATGCTTTGAGAAGTAATAAGTATTTAGAAAAGTGAAGAAGTAAAGTAAGAAAAGAAGATAGAATTTCATTTTTAAGGAGTATGCTTTGAGAAGTAATAAGTATTTAGAAAAGGGAAGAAGTAAAGTAAGAAAAGAAAATCGAATTTTAGTTTTATTGAGTATGCTTTGAGAAGTAATAAGTATTTAGAAAAGTGATGAAGTAAAGTAAGAAAAGAAGATAGAATTTCATTTTTATTGAGTATGCTTTGAGAAGTAATAAGTATTTAGAAAAGTGATGAAGTAAAGTAAGAAAAGAAGATAGAATTTCATTTTTAAGGATTATGCTTTGAGAAGTAATAAGTATTTAGAAAAGTGATGAAGTAAAGTAAGAAAAGAAGATAGAATTTCATTTTTAAGGATTATGCTTTGAGAAGTAATAAGTATTTAGAAAAGTGAAGAAGTAAAGTAAGAAAAGAATATCTAATGATAAGTTTTCGTAGCAAGCACTAAAATATAAGTTTGAATATCCAAAATGTTAGTAATAATGTCACAATTACGAATCTTTATTCGGTTCGGCAAGATATGCTTGTAGATGAAAGTTAGTCAATTGAAAAGTGAAGAAGTGAAGTAAGAAAAGAAAATCGAATTTTAGTTTTATTGAGTATGCTTTGAGAAGTAATAAGTATTTAGAAAAGTGATGAAGTAAAGTAAGAAAAGAAGATAGAATTTCAGTTTTAAGGAGTATGCTTTGAGAAGTAATAAGTATTTAGAAAAGTGAGGAAGTAAAGTAAGGAAAGAAGATAGAATTACAGCTTTTAGAGTTACTAAAACTTAGAGATAAAAAGAAGTTATAAGTATTTAGAAAAGTGAGGAAGTAAAGTAAGGAAAGAAGTTAGAATTACAGCTTTTAGAGTTACTAAAACTTAGAGATAAAAAGAAGTTATAAGTATTTAGAAAAGTGAGAAAGTAAAGTAAGTAAAGAAGATAGAATTACAGCTTTAGAGTTACTAAAACTTAGAGATAAAAAGAAGTTATACGTATTTAGAAAGAAAGGAAGTAAAGTAAGGAAAGAAGTTAGAATTACAGCTTTTAGAGTTACTAAAACTTAGAGATAAAAAGAAGTAATAAGTATTTTGAAAAGTGAAGAAGTGAAGTAAGGAAAGAAGTTAGAATTACAGCTTTTAGAGTTACTAAAACTTAGAGATAAAAAGAAGTTATACGTATTTAGAAAGAAAGGAAGTAAAGTAAGGAAAGAAGATAGAATTACAGCTTTTAGAGTTACTAAAACTTAGAGATAAAAAGAAGTAATAAGTATTTTGAAAAGTGAAGAAGTGAAGTAAGGAAAGAAGATAGAATTACAGCTTTTAGAGTTACTAAAACTTAGAGATAAAAAGAAGTTATACGTATTTAGAAAGAAAGGAAGTAAAGTAAGGAAAGAAGATAGAATTACAGCTTTTAGAGTTACTAAAACTTAGAGATAAAAAGAAGTTATAAGTATTTAGAAAAGTAAGGAAGTAAAGTAAGAAAAGAAGATAGAATTACAGCTTTTAGAGTTACTAAAACTTGAGGATGAAAAGAAGTTATAAGTATTTAGAAAAGTGAGGAAGTAAAGTAAGGAAAGAAGATAGAATTACAGCTTTTAGAATTACTTAAACTTAGAGATAAAAAGAAGTTATAAGTATTTAGAAAAGTGAGAAAGTAAAGTAAGGAAAGAAGATAGAATTACAGCTTTTAGAGTTACTTAAACTAAGAGATAAAAAGAAGTTATAAGTATTTAGAAAAGTGAGGAAGTAAAGTAAGGAAAGAAGTTAGAATTTCAGTTTTAATGAGTATGCTTTGAGAAGTAAAAAGTATTTAGAAAAGTTAAGAAGTAAAGTAAGAAAAGAAGATAGAATTTCAGTTTTAAGGAGTATGCTTTGAGAAGTAATAAGTATTTTGAAAAGTGAAGAAGTTAAGTAAGAAAAGAAGATAGAATTTCAGTTTTAAGGAGTATGCTTTGAGAAGTAATAAGTATTTTGAAAAGTGAAGAAGTGAAGTAAGGAAAGAAGATAGAATTACAGCTTTTAGAGTTACTAAAACTTAGAGATAAATAGAAGTTATAAGTATTTAGAAAAGTGAGGAAGTAAAGTAAGGAAAGAAGATAGAATTTCAGTTTTAAGGAGTATGCTTTGAGAAGTAAAAAGTATTTAGAAAAGGGAAGAAGTAAAGTAAGAAAAGAAGATAGAATTTCAGTTTTAAGGAGTATGCTTTGAGAAGTAAAAAGTATTTTGAAAAGTGAAGAAGTGAAGTAAGAAAAAAAGATAGAATTTCAGTTTTAAGGAGTATGCTTTGAGAAGTAATAAGTATATTGAAAAGTGAAGAAGTGAAGTAAGGAAAGAAGATAGAATTACAGCTTTTAGAGTTACTTAAACTTAGTGATAAAAAGAAGTTATAAGTATTTAGAAAAGTGAGAAAGTAAAGTAAGGAAAGAAGATAGAATTTCAGTTTTAAGGAGTATACTTTGAGAAGTAAAAAGTATTTAGAAAAGGGAAGAAGTAAAGTAAGAAAAGAAGATAGAATTTCAGTTTTAAGGAGTATGCTTTGAGAAGTAATAAGTATTTAGAAAAGTGAGGAAGTGAAGTAAGAAAAGAAGATAGAATTTCAGTTTTAAGGAGTATGCTTTGAGAAGTAATAAGTATTTTGAAAAGTGAGAAAGTAAAGTAAGGAAAGAAGATAGAATTACAGCTTTTAGAGTTACTAAAACTTAGAGATAAAAAGAAGTTATAAGTATTTAGAAAAGTGAGAAAGTAAAGTAAGGAAAGAAGATAGAATTTCAGTTTTAAGGAGTATGCTTTGAGAAGTAAAAAGTATTTAGAAAAGGGAAGAAGTAAAGTAAGAAAAGAAGATAGAATTTCAGTTTTAAGGAGTATGCTTTGAGAAGTAATAAGTATTTTGAAAAGTGAAGAAATGAAGTAAGAAAAAAAGATAGAATTTCAGTTTTAAGGAGTATGCTTTGAGAAGTAAAAAGTATTAAGAAAATTGAAGAAGTGAAGTAAGGAAAGAAGATAGAATTACAGCTTTTAGAGTTACTAAAACTTAGAGATAAATAGTAGTTATAAGTATTTAGAAAAGTGAGGAAGTAAAGTAAGGAAAGAAGATAGAATTTCAGTTTTAAGGAGTATGCTTTGAGAAGTAAAAATTATTTAGAAAAGAGAAGAAGTAAAGTAAGAAAAGAAGATAGAATTTCATTTTTAAGGAGTATGCTTTGAGAAGTAATAAGTATTTAGAAAAGGGAAGAAGTAAAGTAAGAAAAGAAAATCGAATTTTAGTTTTATTGAGTATGCTTTGAGAAGTAATAAGTATTTAGAAAAGTGATGAAGTAAAGTAAGAAAAGAAGATAGAATTTCATTTTTATTGAGTATGCTTTGAGAAGTAATAAGTATTTAGAAAAGTGATGAAGTAAAGTAAGAAAAGAAGATAGAATTTCATTTTTAAGGATTATGCTTTGAGAAGTAATAAGTATTTAGAAAAGTGATGAAGTAAAGTAAGAAAAGAAGATAGAATTTCATTTTTAAGGATTATGCTTTGAGAAGTAATAAGTATTTAGAAAAGTGAAGAAGTAAAGTAAGAAAAGAAGATAGAATTTCATTTTTAAGGAGTATGCTTTGAGAAGTAATAAGTATTTAGAAAAGGGAAGAAGTAAAGTAAGAAAAGAAAATCGAATTTTAGTTTTATTGAGTATGCTTTGAGAAGTAATAAGTATTTAGAAAAGTGATGAAGTAAAGTAAGAAAAGAAGATAGAATTTCATTTTTATTGAGTATGCTTTGAGAAGTAATAAGTATTTAGAAAAGTGATGAAGTAAAGTAAGAAAAGAAGATAGAATTTCATTTTTAAGGATTATGCTTTGAGAAGTAATAAGTATTTAGAAAAGTGATGAAGTAAAGTAAGAAAAGAAGATAGAATTTCATTTTTAAGGATTATGCTTTGAGAAGTAATAAGTATTTAGAAAAGTGAAGAAGTAAAGTAAGAAAAGAATATCTAATGATAAGTTTTCGTAGCAAGCACTAAAATATAAGTTTGAATATCCAAAATGTTAGTAATAATGTCACAATTACGAATCTTTATTCGGTTCGGCAAGATATGCTTGTAGATGAAAGTTAGTCAATTGAAAAGTGAAGAAGTGAAGTAAGAAAAGAAAATCGAATTTTAGTTTTATTGAGTATGCTTTGAGAAGTAATAAGTATTTAGAAAAGTGATGAAGTAAAGTAAGAAAAGAAGATAGAATTTCAGTTTTAAGGAGTATGCTTTGAGAAGTAATAAGTATTTAGAAAAGTGAGGAAGTAAAGTAAGGAAAGAAGATAGAATTACAGCTTTTAGAGTTACTAAAACTTAGAGATAAAAAGAAGTTATAAGTATTTAGAAAAGTGAGGAAGTAAAGTAAGGAAAGAAGTTAGAATTACAGCTTTTAGAGTTACTAAAACTTAGAGATAAAAAGAAGTTATAAGTATTTAGAAAAGTGAGAAAGTAAAGTAAGTAAAGAAGATAGAATTACAGCTTTAGAGTTACTAAAACTTAGAGATAAAAAGAAGTTATACGTATTTAGAAAGAAAGGAAGTAAAGTAAGGAAAGAAGTTAGAATTACAGCTTTTAGAGTTACTAAAACTTAGAGATAAAAAGAAGTAATAAGTATTTTGAAAAGTGAAGAAGTGAAGTAAGGAAAGAAGTTAGAATTACAGCTTTTAGAGTTACTAAAACTTAGAGATAAAAAGAAGTTATACGTATTTAGAAAGAAAGGAAGTAAAGTAAGGAAAGAAGATAGAATTACAGCTTTTAGAGTTACTAAAACTTAGAGATAAAAAGAAGTAATAAGTATTTTGAAAAGTGAAGAAGTGAAGTAAGGAAAGAAGATAGAATTACAGCTTTTAGAGTTACTAAAACTTAGAGATAAAAAGAAGTTATACGTATTTAGAAAGAAAGGAAGTAAAGTAAGGAAAGAAGATAGAATTACAGCTTTTAGAGTTACTAAAACTTAGAGATAAAAAGAAGTTATAAGTATTTAGAAAAGTAAGGAAGTAAAGTAAGAAAAGAAGATAGAATTACAGCTTTTAGAGTTACTAAAACTTGAGGATGAAAAGAAGTTATAAGTATTTAGAAAAGTGAGGAAGTAAAGTAAGGAAAGAAGATAGAATTACAGCTTTTAGAATTACTTAAACTTAGAGATAAAAAGAAGTTATAAGTATTTAGAAAAGTGAGAAAGTAAAGTAAGGAAAGAAGATAGAATTACAGCTTTTAGAGTTACTTAAACTAAGAGATAAAAAGAAGTTATAAGTATTTAGAAAAGTGAGGAAGTAAAGTAAGGAAAGAAGTTAGAATTTCAGTTTTAATGAGTATGCTTTGAGAAGTAAAAAGTATTTAGAAAAGTTAAGAAGTAAAGTAAGAAAAGAAGATAGAATTTCAGTTTTAAGGAGTATGCTTTGAGAAGTAATAAGTATTTTGAAAAGTGAAGAAGTTAAGTAAGAAAAGAAGATAGAATTTCAGTTTTAAGGAGTATGCTTTGAGAAGTAATAAGTATTTTGAAAAGTGAAGAAGTGAAGTAAGGAAAGAAGATAGAATTACAGCTTTTAGAGTTACTAAAACTTAGAGATAAATAGAAGTTATAAGTATTTAGAAAAGTGAGGAAGTAAAGTAAGGAAAGAAGATAGAATTTCAGTTTTAAGGAGTATGCTTTGAGAAGTAAAAAGTATTTAGAAAAGGGAAGAAGTAAAGTAAGAAAAGAAGATAGAATTTCAGTTTTAAGGAGTATGCTTTGAGAAGTAAAAAGTATTTTGAAAAGTGAAGAAGTGAAGTAAGAAAAAAAGATAGAATTTCAGTTTTAAGGAGTATGCTTTGAGAAGTAATAAGTATATTGAAAAGTGAAGAAGTGAAGTAAGGAAAGAAGATAGAATTACAGCTTTTAGAGTTACTTAAACTTAGTGATAAAAAGAAGTTATAAGTATTTAGAAAAGTGAGAAAGTAAAGTAAGGAAAGAAGATAGAATTTCAGTTTTAAGGAGTATACTTTGAGAAGTAAAAAGTATTTAGAAAAGGGAAGAAGTAAAGTAAGAAAAGAAGATAGAATTTCAGTTTTAAGGAGTATGCTTTGAGAAGTAATAAGTATTTAGAAAAGTGAGGAAGTGAAGTAAGAAAAGAAGATAGAATTTCAGTTTTAAGGAGTATGCTTTGAGAAGTAATAAGTATTTTGAAAAGTGAGAAAGTAAAGTAAGGAAAGAAGATAGAATTACAGCTTTTAGAGTTACTAAAACTTAGAGATAAAAAGAAGTTATAAGTATTTAGAAAAGTGAGAAAGTAAAGTAAGGAAAGAAGATAGAATTTCAGTTTTAAGGAGTATGCTTTGAGAAGTAAAAAGTATTTAGAAAAGGGAAGAAGTAAAGTAAGAAAAGAAGATAGAATTTCAGTTTTAAGGAGTATGCTTTGAGAAGTAATAAGTATTTTGAAAAGTGAAGAAATGAAGTAAGAAAAAAAGATAGAATTTCAGTTTTAAGGAGTATGCTTTGAGAAGTAAAAAGTATTAAGAAAATTGAAGAAGTGAAGTAAGGAAAGAAGATAGAATTACAGCTTTTAGAGTTACTAAAACTTAGAGATAAATAGTAGTTATAAGTATTTAGAAAAGTGAGGAAGTAAAGTAAGGAAAGAAGATAGAATTTCAGTTTTAAGGAGTATGCTTTGAGAAGTAAAAATTATTTAGAAAAGAGAAGAAGTAAAGTAAGAAAAGAAGATAGAATTTCATTTTTAAGGAGTATGCTTTGAGAAGTAATAAGTATTTAGAAAAGGGAAGAAGTAAAGTAAGAAAAGAAAATCGAATTTTAGTTTTATTGAGTATGCTTTGAGAAGTAATAAGTATTTAGAAAAGTGATGAAGTAAAGTAAGAAAAGAAGATAGAATTTCATTTTTATTGAGTATGCTTTGAGAAGTAATAAGTATTTAGAAAAGTGATGAAGTAAAGTAAGAAAAGAAGATAGAATTTCATTTTTAAGGATTATGCTTTGAGAAGTAATAAGTATTTAGAAAAGTGATGAAGTAAAGTAAGAAAAGAAGATAGAATTTCATTTTTAAGGATTATGCTTTGAGAAGTAATAAGTATTTAGAAAAGTGAAGAAGTAAAGTAAGAAAAGAAGATAGAATTTCATTTTTAAGGAGTATGCTTTGAGAAGTAATAAGTATTTAGAAAAGGGAAGAAGTAAAGTAAGAAAAGAAAATCGAATTTTAGTTTTATTGAGTATGCTTTGAGAAGTAATAAGTATTTAGAAAAGTGATGAAGTAAAGTAAGAAAAGAAGATAGAATTTCATTTTTATTGAGTATGCTTTGAGAAGTAATAAGTATTTAGAAAAGTGATGAAGTAAAGTAAGAAAAGAAGATAGAATTTCATTTTTAAGGATTATGCTTTGAGAAGTAATAAGTATTTAGAAAAGTGATGAAGTAAAGTAAGAAAAGAAGATAGAATTTCATTTTTAAGGATTATGCTTTGAGAAGTAATAAGTATTTAGAAAAGTGAAGAAGTAAAGTAAGAAAAGAATATCTAATGATAAGTTTTCGTAGCAAGCACTAAAATATAAGTTTGAATATCCAAAATGTTAGTAATAATGTCACAATTACGAATCTTTATTCGGTTCGGCAAGATATGCTTGTAGATGAAAGTTAGTCAATTGAAAAGTGAAGAAGTGAAGTAAGAAAAGAAAATCGAATTTTAGTTTTATTGAGTATGCTTTGAGAAGTAATAAGTATTTAGAAAAGTGATGAAGTAAAGTAAGAAAAGAAGATAGAATTTCATTTTTAAGGATTATGCTTTGAGAAGTAATAAGTATTTAGAAAAGTGAAGAAGTAAAGTAAGAAAAGAATATCTAATGATAAGTTTTCGTAGCAAGCACTAAAATATAAGTTTGAATATCCAAAATGTTAGTAATAATGTCACAATTACGAATCTTTATTCGGTTCGGCAAGATATGCTTGTAGATGAAAGTTAGTCAATAGAAAAGTGAAGAAGTAAAGTAAGAAAAGAATATCTAATGATAAGTTTTCGTAGCAAGCACTAAAATATAAGTTTGAATATCCAAAATGTTAGTAATAATGTCACAATTACGAATCTTTATTCGGTTCGGCAAGATATGCTTGTAGATGAAAGTTAGTCAATTGAAAAGTGAAGAAGTGAAGTAAGAAAAGAAAATCGAATTTTAGTTTTATTGAGTATGCTTTGAGAAGTAATAAGTATTTAGAAAAGTGATGAAGTAAAGTAAGAAAAGAAGATAGAATTTCATTTTTATTGAGTATGCTTTGAGAAGTAATAAGTATTTAGAAAAGTGATGAAGTAAAGTAAGAAAAGAAGATAGAATTTCATTTTTAAGGATTATGCTTTGAGAAGTAATAAGTATTTAGAAAAGTGATGAAGTAAAGTAAGAAAAGAAGATAGAATTTCATTTTTAAGGATTATGCTTTGAGAAGTAATAAGTATTTAGAAAAGTGAAGAAGTAAAGTAAGAAAAGAAGATAGAATTTCATTTTTAAGGAGTATGCTTTGAGAAGTAATAAGTATTTAGAAAAGGGAAGAAGTAAAGTAAGAAAAGAAAATCGAATTTTAGTTTTATTGAGTATGCTTTGAGAAGTAATAAGTATTTAGAAAAGTGATGAAGTAAAGTAAGAAAAGAAGATAGAATTTCATTTTTATTGAGTATGCTTTGAGAAGTAATAAGTATTTAGAAAAGTGATGAAGTAAAGTAAGAAAAGAAGATAGAATTTCATTTTTAAGGATTATGCTTTGAGAAGTAATAAGTATTTAGAAAAGTGATGAAGTAAAGTAAGAAAAGAAGATAGAATTTCATTTTTAAGGATTATGCTTTGAGAAGTAATAAGTATTTAGAAAAGTGAAGAAGTAAAGTAAGAAAAGAATATCTAATGATAAGTTTTCGTAGCAAGCACTAAAATATAAGTTTGAATATCCAAAATGTTAGTAATAATGTCACAATTACGAATCTTTATTCGGTTCGGCAAGATATGCTTGTAGATGAAAGTTAGTCAATAGAAAAGTGAAGAAGTAAAGTAAGAAAAGAATATCTAATGATAAGTTTTCGTAGCAAGCACTAAAATATAAGTTTGAATATCCAAAATGTTAGTAATAATGTCACAATTACGAATCTTTATTCGGTTCGGCAAGATATGCTTGTAGATGAAAGTTAGTCAATTGAAAAGTGAAGAAGTGAAGTAAGAAAAGAAAATCGAATTTTAGTTTTATTGAGTATGCTTTGAGAAGTAATAAGTATTTAGAAAAGTGATGAAGTAAAGTAAGAAAAGAAGATAGAATTTCATTTTTAAGGATTATGCTTTGAGAAGTAATAAGTATTTAGAAAAGTGAAGAAGTAAAGTAAGAAAAGAATATCTAATGATAAGTTTTCGTAGCAAGCACTAAAATATAAGTTTGAATATCCAAAATGTTAGTAATAATGTCACAATTACGAATCTTTATTCGGTTCGGCAAGATATGCTTGTAGATGAAAGTTAGTCAATAGAAAAGTGAAGAAGTAAAGTAAGAAAAGAATATCTAATGATAAGTTTTCGTAGCAAGCACTAAAATATAAGTTTGAATATCCAAAATGTTAGTAATAATGTCACAATTACGAATCTTTATTCGGTTCGGCAAGATATGCTTGTAGATGAAAGTTAGTCAATTGAAAAGTGAAGAAGTGAAGTAAGAAAAGAAAATCGAATTTTAGTTTTATTGAGTATGCTTTGAGAAGTAATAAGTATTTAGAAAAGTGATGAAGTAAAGTAAGAAAAGAAGATAGAATTTCATTTTTATTGAGTATGCTTTGAGAAGTAATAAGTATTTAGAAAAGTGATGAAGTAAAGTAAGAAAAGAAGATAGAATTTCATTTTTAAGGATTATGCTTTGAGAAGTAATAAGTATTTAGAAAAGTGATGAAGTAAAGTAAGAAAAGAAGATAGAATTTCATTTTTAAGGATTATGCTTTGAGAAGTAATAAGTATTTAGAAAAGTGAAGAAGTAAAGTAAGAAAAGAAGATAGAATTTCATTTTTAAGGAGTATGCTTTGAGAAGTAATAAGTATTTAGAAAAGGGAAGAAGTAAAGTAAGAAAAGAAAATCGAATTTTAGTTTTATTGAGTATGCTTTGAGAAGTAATAAGTATTTAGAAAAGTGATGAAGTAAAGTAAGAAAAGAAGATAGAATTTCATTTTTATTGAGTATGCTTTGAGAAGTAATAAGTATTTAGAAAAGTGATGAAGTAAAGTAAGAAAAGAAGATAGAATTTCATTTTTAAGGATTATGCTTTGAGAAGTAATAAGTATTTAGAAAAGTGATGAAGTAAAGTAAGAAAAGAAGATAGAATTTCATTTTTAAGGATTATGCTTTGAGAAGTAATAAGTATTTAGAAAAGTGAAGAAGTAAAGTAAGAAAAGAATATCTAATGATAAGTTTTCGTAGCAAGCACTAAAATATAAGTTTGAATATCCAAAATGTTAGTAATAATGTCACAATTACGAATCTTTATTCGGTTCGGCAAGATATGCTTGTAGATGAAAGTTAGTCAATTGAAAAGTGAAGAAGTGAAGTAAGAAAAGAAAATCGAATTTTAGTTTTATTGAGTATGCTTTGAGAAGTAATAAGTATTTAGAAAAGTGATGAAGTAAAGTAAGAAAAGAAGATAGAATTTCATTTTTATTGAGTATGCTTTGAGAAGTAATAAGTATTTAGAAAAGTGATGAAGTAAAGTAAGAAAAGAAGATAGAATTTCATTTTTAAGGATTATGCTTTGAGAAGTAATAAGTATTTAGAAAAGTGATGAAGTAAAGTAAGAAAAGAAGATAGAATTTCATTTTTAAGGATTATGCTTTGAGAAGTAATAAGTATTTAGAAAAGTGAAGAAGTAAAGTAAGAAAAGAATATCTAATGATAAGTTTTCGTAGCAAGCACTAAAATATAAGTTTGAATATCCAAAATGTTAGTAATAATGTCACAATTACGAATCTTTATTCGGTTCGGCAAGATATGCTTGTAGATGAAAGTTAGTCAATTGAAAAGTGAAGAAGTGAAGTAAGAAAAGAAAATCGAATTTTAGTTTTATTGAGTATGCTTTGAGAAGTAATAAGTATTTAGAAAAGTGATGAAGTAAAGTAAGAAAAGAAGATAGAATTTCATTTTTATTGAGTATGCTTTGAGAAGTAATAAGTATTTAGAAAAGTGATGAAGTAAAGTAAGAAAAGAAGATAGAATTTCATTTTTAAGGATTATGCTTTGAGAAGTAATAAGTATTTAGAAAAGTGATGAAGTAAAGTAAGAAAAGAAGATAGAATTTCATTTTTAAGGATTATGCTTTGAGAAGTAATAAGTATTTAGAAAAGTGAAGAAGTAAAGTAAGAAAAGAATATCTAATGATAAGTTTTCGTAGCAAGCACTAAAATATAAGTTTGAATATCCAAAATGTTAGTAATAATGTCACAATTACGAATCTTTATTCGGTTCGGCAAGATATGCTTGTAGATGAAAGTTAGTCAATTGAAAAGTGAAGAAGTGAAGTAAGAAAAGAAAATCGAATTTTAGTTTTATTGAGTATGCTTTGAGAAGTAATAAGTATTTAGAAAAGTGATGAAGTAAAGTAAGAAAAGAAGATAGAATTTCATTTTTATTGAGTATGCTTTGAGAAGTAATAAGTATTTAGAAAAGTGATGAAGTAAAGTAAGAAAAGAAGATAGAATTTCATTTTTAGGGATTATGCTTTGAGAAGTAATAAGTATTTAGAAAAGTGATGAAGTAAAGTAAGAAAAGAAGATAGAATTTCATTTTTAAGGATTATGCTTTGAGAAGTAATAAGTATTTAGAAAAGTGAAGAAGTAAAGTAAGAAAAGAATATCTAATGATAAGTTTTCGTAGCAAGCACTAAAATATAAGTTTGAATATCCAAAATGTTAGTAATAATGTCACAATTACGAATCTTTATTCGGTTCGGCAAGATATGCTTGTAGATGAAAGTTAGTCAATTGAAAAGTGAAGAAGTGAAGTAAGAAAAGAAAATCGAATTTTAGTTTTATTGAGTATGCTTTGAGAAGTAATAAGTATTTAGAAAAGTGATGAAGTAAAGTAAGAAAAGAAGATAGAATTTCATTTTTATTGAGTATGCTTTGAGAAGTAATAAGTATTTAGAAAAGTGATGAAGTAAAGTAAGAAAAGAAGATAGAATTTCATTTTTAAGGATTATGCTTTGAGAAGTAATAAGTATTTAGAAAAGTGATGAAGTAAAGTAAGAAAAGAAGATAGAATTTCATTTTTAAGGATTATGCTTTGAGAAGTAATAAGTATTTAGAAAAGTGAAGAAGTAAAGTAAGAAAAGAATATCTAATGATAAGTTTTCGTAGCAAGCACTAAAATATAAGTTTGAATATCCAAAATGTTAGTAATAATGTCACAATTACGAATCTTTATTCGGTTCGGCAAGATATGCTTGTAGATGAAAGTTAGTCAATTGAAAAGTGAAGAAGTGAAGTAAGAAAAGAAAATCGAATTTTAGTTTTATTGAGTATGCTTTGAGAAGTAATAAGTATTTAGAAAAGTGATGAAGTAAAGTAAGAAAAGAAGATAGAATTTCATTTTTATTGAGTATGCTTTGAGAAGTAATAAGTATTTAGAAAAGTGATGAAGTAAAGTAAGAAAAGAAGATAGAATTTCATTTTTAGGGATTATGCTTTGAGAAGTAATAAGTATTTAGAAAAGTGATGAAGTAAAGTAAGAAAAGAAGATAGAATTTCATTTTTAAGGATTATGCTTTGAGAAGTAATAAGTATTTAGAAAAGTGAAGAAGTAAAGTAAGAAAAGAATATCTAATGATAAGTTTTCGTAGCAAGCACTAAAATATAAGTTTGAATATCCAAAATGTTAGTAATAATGTCACAATTACGAATCTTTATTCGGTTCGGCAAGATATGCTTGTAGATGAAAGTTAGTCAATTGAAAAGTGAAGAAGTGAAGTAAGAAAAGAAAATCGAATTTTAGTTTTATTGAGTATGCTTTGAGAAGTAATAAGTATTTAGAAAAGTGATGAAGTAAAGTAAGAAAAGAAGATAGAATTTCATTTTTATTGAGTATGCTTTGAGAAGTAATAAGTATTTAGAAAAGTGATGAAGTAAAGTAAGAAAAGAAGATAGAATTTCATTTTTAGGGATTATGCTTTGAGAAGTAATAAGTATTTAGAAAAGTGATGAAGTAAAGTAAGAAAAGAAGATAGAATTTCATTTTTAAGGATTATGCTTTGAGAAGTAATAAGTATTTAGAAAAGTGAAGAAGTAAAGTAAGAAAAGAATATCTAATGATAAGTTTTCGTAGCAAGCACTAAAATATAAGTTTGAATATCCAAAATGTTAGTAATAATGTCACAATTACGAATCTTTATTCGGTTCGGCAAGATATGCTTGTAGATGAAAGTTAGTCAATTGAAAAGTGAAGAAGTGAAGTAAGAAAAGAAAATCGAATTTTAGTTTTATTGAGTATGCTTTGAGAAGTAATAAGTATTTAGAAAAGTGATGAAGTAAAGTAAGAAAAGAAGATAGAATTTCATTTTTATTGAGTATGCTTTGAGAAGTAATAAGTATTTAGAAAAGTGATGAAGTAAAGTAAGAAAAGAAGATAGAATTTCATTTTTAAGGATTATGCTTTGAGAAGTAATAAGTATTTAGAAAAGTGATGAAGTAAAGTAAGAAAAGAAGATAGAATTTCATTTTTAAGGATTATGCTTTGAGAAGTAATAAGTATTTAGAAAAGTGAAGAAGTAAAGTAAGAAAAGAATATCTAATGATAAGTTTTCGTAGCAAGCACTAAAATATAAGTTTGAATATCCAAAATGTTAGTAATAATGTCACAATTACGAATCTTTATTCGGTTCGGCAAGATATGCTTGTAGATGAAAGTTAGTCAATTGAAAAGTGAAGAAGTGAAGTAAGAAAAGAAAATCGAATTTTAGTTTTATTGAGTATGCTTTGAGAAGTAATAAGTATTTAGAAAAGTGATGAAGTAAAGTAAGAAAAGAAGATAGAATTTCATTTTTATTGAGTATGCTTTGAGAAGTAATAAGTATTTAGAAAAGTGATGAAGTAAAGTAAGAAAAGAAGATAGAATTTCATTTTTAAGGATTATGCTTTGAGAAGTAATAAGTATTTAGAAAAGTGATGAAGTAAAGTAAGAAAAGAAGATAGAATTTCATTTTTAAGGATTATGCTTTGAGAAGTAATAAGTATTTAGAAAAGTGAAGAAGTAAAGTAAGAAAAGAATATCTAATGATAAGTTTTCGTAGCAAGCACTAAAATATAAGTTTGAATATCCAAAATGTTAGTAATAATGTCACAATTACGAATCTTTATTCGGTTCGGCAAGATATGCTTGTAGATGAAAGTTAGTCAATTGAAAAGTGAAGAAGTGAAGTAAGAAAAGAAAATCGAATTTTAGTTTTATTGAGTATGCTTTGAGAAGTAATAAGTATTTAGAAAAGTGATGAAGTAAAGTAAGAAAAGAAGATAGAATTTCATTTTTATTGAGTATGCTTTGAGAAGTAATAAGTATTTAGAAAAGTGATGAAGTAAAGTAAGAAAAGAAGATAGAATTTCATTTTTAAGGATTATGCTTTGAGAAGTAATAAGTATTTAGAAAAGTGATGAAGTAAAGTAAGAAAAGAAGATAGAATTTCATTTTTAAGGATTATGCTTTGAGAAGTAATAAGTATTTAGAAAAGTGAAGAAGTAAAGTAAGAAAAGAATATCTAATGATAAGTTTTCGTAGCAAGCACTAAAATATAAGTTTGAATATCCAAAATGTTAGTAATAATGTCACAATTACGAATCTTTATTCGGTTCGGCAAGATATGCTTGTAGATGAAAGTTAGTCAATAGAAAAGTGAAGAAGTAAAGTAAGAAAAGAATATCTAATGATAAGTTTTCGTAGCAAGCACTAAAATATAAGTTTGAATATCCAAAATGTTAGTAATTATGTCACAATTACGAATCTTTATTCGGTTCGGCAAGATATGCTTGTAGATGAAAGTTAGTCAATTGAAAAGTGAAGAAGTGAAGTAAGAAAAGAAAATCGAATTTTAGTTTTATTGAGTATGCTTTGAGAAGTAATAAGTATTTAGAAAAGTGATGAAGTAAAGTAAGAAAAGAAGATAGAATTTCATTTTTATTGAGTATGCTTTGAGAAGTAATAAGTATTTAGAAAAGTGATGAAGTAAAGTAAGAAAAGAAGATAGAATTTCATTTTTAAGGATTATGCTTTGAGAAGTAATAAGTATTTAGAAAAGTGATGAAGTAAAGTAAGAAAAGAAGATAGAATTTCATTTTTAAGGATTATGCTTTGAGAAGTAATAAGTATTTAGAAAAGTGAAGAAGTAAAGTAAGAAAAGAAGATAGAATTTCATTTTTAAGGAGTATGCTTTGAGAAGTAATAAGTATTTAGAAAAGGGAAGAAGTAAAGTAAGAAAAGAAAATCGAATTTTAGTTTTATTGAGTATGCTTTGAGAAGTAATAAGTATTTAGAAAAGTGATGAAGTAAAGTAAGAAAAGAAGATAGAATTTCATTTTTATTGAGTATGCTTTGAGAAGTAATAAGTATTTAGAAAAGTGATGAAGTAAAGTAAGAAAAGAAGATAGAATTTCATTTTTAAGGATTATGCTTTGAGAAGTAATAAGTATTTAGAAAAGTGATGAAGTAAAGTAAGAAAAGAAGATAGAATTTCATTTTTAAGGATTATGCTTTGAGAAGTAATAAGTATTTAGAAAAGTGAAGAAGTAAAGTAAGAAAAGAAGATAGAATTTCATTTTTAAGGAGTATGCTTTGAGAAGTAATAAGTATTTAGAAAAGGGAAGAAGTAAAGTAAGAAAAGAAAATCGAATTTTAGTTTTATTGAGTATGCTTTGAGAAGTAATAAGTATTTAGAAAAGTGATGAAGTAAAGTAAGAAAAGAAGATAGAATTTCATTTTTATTGAGTATGCTTTGAGAAGTAATAAGTATTTAGAAAAGTGATGAAGTAAAGTAAGAAAAGAAGATAGAATTTCATTTTTAAGGATTATGCTTTGAGAAGTAATAAGTATTTAGAAAAGTGATGAAGTAAAGTAAGAAAAGAAGATAGAATTTCATTTTTAAGGATTATGCTTTGAGAAGTAATAAGTATTTAGAAAAGTGAAGAAGTAAAGTAAGAAAAGAATATCTAATGATAAGTTTTCGTAGCAAGCACTAAAATATAAGTTTGAATATCCAAAATGTTAGTAATAATGTCACAATTACGAATCTTTATTCGGTTCGGCAAGATATGCTTGTAGATGAAAGTTAGTCAATAGAAAAGTGAAGAAGTAAAGTAAGAAAAGAAAATCGAATTTTAGTTTTATTGAGTATGCTTTGAGAAGTAATAAGTATTTAGAAAAGTGATGAAGTAAAGTAAGAAAAGAAGATAGAATTTCATTTTTATTGAGTATGCTTTGAGAAGTAATAAGTATTTAGAAAAGTGATGAAGTAAAGTAAGAAAAGAAGATAGAATTTCATTTTTAAGGATTATGCTTTGAGAAGTAATAAGTATTTAGAAAAGTGATGAAGTAAAGTAAGAAAAGAAGATAGAATTTCATTTTTAAGGATTATGCTTTGAGAAGTAATAAGTATTTAGAAAAGTGAAGAAGTAAAGTAAGAAAAGAAGATAGAATTTCATTTTTAAGGAGTATGCTTTGAGAAGTAATAAGTATTTAGAAAAGGGAAGAAGTAAAGTAAGAAAAGAAAATCGAATTTTAGTTTTATTGAGTATGCTTTGAGAAGTAATAAGTATTTAGAAAAGTGATGAAGTAAAGTAAGAAAAGAAGATAGAATTTCATTTTTATTGAGTATGCTTTGAGAAGTAATAAGTATTTAGAAAAGTGATGAAGTAAAGTAAGAAAAGAAGATAGAATTTCATTTTTAAGGATTATGCTTTGAGAAGTAATAAGTATTTAGAAAAGTGAAGAAGTAAAGTAAGAAAAGAAGATAGAATTTCATTTTTAAGGAGTATGCTTTGAGAAGTAATAAGTATTTAGAAAAGGGAAGAAGTAAAGTAAGAAAAGAAAATCGAATTTTAGTTTTATTGAGTATGCTTTGAGAAGTAATAAGTATTTAGAAAAGTGATGAAGTAAAGTAAGAAAAGAAGATAGAATTTCATTTTTATTGAGTATGCTTTGAGAAGTAATAAGTATTTAGAAAAGTGATGAAGTAAAGTAAGAAAAGAAGATAGAATTTCATTTTTAAGGATTATGCTTTGAGAAGTAATAAGTATTTAGAAAAGTGATGAAGTAAAGTAAGAAAAGAAGATAGAATTTCATTTTTAAGGATTATGCTTTGAGAAGTAATAAGTATTTAGAAAAGTGAAGAAGTAAAGTAAGAAAAGAAGATAGAATTTCATTTTTAAGGAGTATGCTTTGAGAAGTAATAAGTATTTAGAAAAGGGAAGAAGTAAAGTAAGAAAAGAAAATCGAATTTTAGTTTTATTGAGTATGCTTTGAGAAGTAATAAGTATTTAGAAAAGTGATGAAGTAAAGTAAGAAAAGAAGATAGAATTTCATTTTTATTGAGTATGCTTTGAGAAGTAATAAGTATTTAGAAAAGTGATGAAGTAAAGTAAGAAAAGAAGATAGAATTTCATTTTTAAGGATTATGCTTTGAGAAGTAATAAGTATTTAGAAAAGTGATGAAGTAAAGTAAGAAAAGAAGATAGAATTTCATTTTTAAGGATTATGCTTTGAGAAGTAATAAGTATTTAGAAAAGTGAAGAAGTAAAGTAAGAAAAGAATATCTAATGATAAGTTTTCGTAGCAAGCACTAAAATATAAGTTTGAATATCCAAAATGTTAGTAATAATGTCACAATTACGAATCTTTATTCGGTTCGGCAAGATATGCTTGTAGATGAAAGTTAGTCAATTGAAAAGTGAAGAAGTGAAGTAAGAAAAGAAAATCGAATTTTAGTTTTATTGAGTATGCTTTGAGAAGTAATAAGTATTTAGAAAAGTGATGAAGTAAAGTAAGAAAAGAAGATAGAATTTCATTTTTATTGAGTATGCTTTGAGAAGTAATAAGTATTTAGAAAAGTGATGAAGTAAAGTAAGAAAAGAAGATAGAATTTCATTTTTAAGGATTATGCTTTGAGAAGTAATAAGTATTTAGAAAAGTGATGAAGTAAAGTAAGAAAAGAAGATAGAATTTCATTTTTAAGGATTATGCTTTGAGAAGTAATAAGTATTTAGAAAAGTGAAGAAGTAAAGTAAGAAAAGAAGATAGAATTTCATTTTTAAGGAGTATGCTTTGAGAAGTAATAAGTATTTAGAAAAGGGAAGAAGTAAAGTAAGAAAAGAAAATCGAATTTTAGTTTTATTGAGTATGCTTTGAGAAGTAATAAGTATTTAGAAAAGTGATGAAGTAAAGTAAGAAAAGAAGATAGAATTTCATTTTTATTGAGTATGCTTTGAGAAGTAATAAGTATTTAGAAAAGTGATGAAGTAAAGTAAGAAAAGAAGATAGAATTTCATTTTTAAGGATTATGCTTTGAGAAGTAATAAGTATTTAGAAAAGTGAAGAAGTAAAGTAAGAAAAGAAGATAGAATTTCATTTTTAAGGAGTATGCTTTGAGAAGTAATAAGTATTTAGAAAAGGGAAGAAGTAAAGTAAGAAAAGAAAATCGAATTTTAGTTTTATTGAGTATGCTTTGAGAAGTAATAAGTATTTAGAAAAGTGATGAAGTAAAGTAAGAAAAGAAGATAGAATTTCATTTTTATTGAGTATGCTTTGAGAAGTAATAAGTATTTAGAAAAGTGATGAAGTAAAGTAAGAAAAGAAGATAGAATTTCATTTTTAAGGATTATGCTTTGAGAAGTAATAAGTATTTAGAAAAGTGATGAAGTAAAGTAAGAAAAGAAGATAGAATTTCATTTTTAAGGATTATGCTTTGAGAAGTAATAAGTATTTAGAAAAGTGAAGAAGTAAAGTAAGAAAAGAAGATAGAATTTCATTTTTAAGGATTATGCTTTGAGAAGTAATAAGTATTTAGAAAAGTGATGAAGTAAAGTAAGAAAAGAAGATAGAATTTCATTTTTAAGGATTATGCTTTGAGAAGTAATAAGTATTTAGAAAAGTGATGAAGTAAAGTAAGAAAAGAAGATAGAATTTCATTTTTATTGAGTATGCTTTGAGAAGTAATAAGTATTTAGAAAAGTGATGAAGTAAAGTAAGAAAAGAAGATAGAATTTCATTTTTAAGGATTATGCTTTGAGAAGTAATAAGTATTTAGAAAAGTGATGAAGTAAAGTAAGAAAAGAAGATAGAATTTCATTTTTAAGGATTATGCTTTGAGAAGTAATAAGTATTTAGAAAAGTGAAGAAGTAAAGTAAGAAAAGAAGATAGAATTTCATTTTTAAGGATTATGCTTTGAGAAGTAATAAGTATTTAGAAAAGTGATGAAGTAAAGTAAGAAAAGAAAATCGAATTTTAGTTTTATTGAGTATGCTTTGAGAAGTAATAAGTATTTAGAAAAGTGATGAAGTAAAGTAAGAAAAGAAGATAGAATTTCATTTTTATTGAGTATGCTTTGAGAAGTAATAAGTATTTAGAAAAGTGATGAAGTAAAGTAAGAAAAGAAGATAGAATTTCATTTTTAAGGATTATGCTTTGAGAAGTAATAAGTATTTAGAAAAGTGATGAAGTAAAGTAAGAAAAGAAGATAGAATTTCATTTTTAAGGATTATGCTTTGAGAAGTAATAAGTATTTAGAAAAGTGAAGAAGTAAAGTAAGAAAAGAAGATAGAATTTCATTTTTAAGGAGTATGCTTTGAGAAGTAATAAGTATTTAGAAAAGGGAAGAAGTAAAGTAAGAAAAGAAAATCGAATTTTAGTTTTATTGAGTATGCTTTGAGAAGTAATAAGTATTTAGAAAAGTGATGAAGTAAAGTAAGAAAAGAAGATAGAATTTCATTTTTATTGAGTATGCTTTGAGAAGTAATAAGTATTTAGAAAAGTGATGAAGTAAAGTAAGAAAAGAAGATAGAATTTCATTTTTAAGGATTATGCTTTGAGAAGTAATAAGTATTTAGAAAAGTGAAGAAGTAAAGTAAGAAAAGAAGATAGAATTTCATTTTTAAGGAGTATGCTTTGAGAAGTAATAAGTATTTAGAAAAGGGAAGAAGTAAAGTAAGAAAAGAAAATCGAATTTTAGTTTTATTGAGTATGCTTTGAGAAGTAATAAGTATTTAGAAAAGTGATGAAGTAAAGTAAGAAAAGAAGATAGAATTTCATTTTTATTGAGTATGCTTTGAGAAGTAATAAGTATTTAGAAAAGTGATGAAGTAAAGTAAGAAAAGAAGATAGAATTTCATTTTTAAGGATTATGCTTTGAGAAGTAATAAGTATTTAGAAAAGTGATGAAGTAAAGTAAGAAAAGAAGATAGAATTTCATTTTTAAGGATTATGCTTTGAGAAGTAATAAGTATTTAGAAAAGTGAAGAAGTAAAGTAAGAAAAGAAGATAGAATTTCATTTTTAAGGAGTATGCTTTGAGAAGTAATAAGTATTTAGAAAAGGGAAGAAGTAAAGTAAGAAAAGAAAATCGAATTTTAGTTTTATTGAGTATGCTTTGAGAAGTAATAAGTATTTAGAAAAGTGATGAAGTAAAGTAAGAAAAGAAGATAGAATTTCATTTTTATTGAGTATGCTTTGAGAAGTAATAAGTATTTAGAAAAGTGATGAAGTAAAGTAAGAAAAGAAGATAGAATTTCATTTTTATTGAGTATGCTTTGAGAAGTAATAAGTATTTAGAAAAGTGATGAAGTAAAGTAAGAAAAGAAGATAGAATTTCATTTTTAAGGATTATGCTTTGAGAAGTAATAAGTATTTAGAAAAGTGAAGAAGTAAAGTAAGAAAAGAATATCTAATGATAAGTTTTCGTAGCAAGCACTAAAATATAAGTTTGAATATCCAAAATGTTAGTAATAATGTCACAATTACGAATCTTTATTCGGTTCGGCAAGATATGCTTGTAGATGAAAGTTAGTCAATTGAAAAGTGAAGAAGTGAAGTAAGAAAAGAAAATCGAATTTTAGTTTTATTGAGTATGCTTTGAGAAGTAATAAGTATTTAGAAAAGTGATGAAGTAAAGTAAGAAAAGAAGATAGAATTTCATTTTTATTGAGTATGCTTTGAGAAGTAATAAGTATTTAGAAAAGTGATGAAGTAAAGTAAGAAAAGAAGATAGAATTTCATTTTTAAGGATTATGCTTTGAGAAGTAATAAGTATTTAGAAAAGTGATGAAGTAAAGTAAGAAAAGAAGATAGAATTTCATTTTTAAGGATTATGCTTTGAGAAGTAATAAGTATTTAGAAAAGTGAAGAAGTAAAGTAAGAAAAGAAGATAGAATTTCATTTTTAAGGAGTATGCTTTGAGAAGTAATAAGTATTTAGAAAAGGGAAGAAGTAAAGTAAGAAAAGAAAATCGAATTTTAGTTTTATTGAGTATGCTTTGAGAAGTAATAAGTATTTAGAAAAGTGATGAAGTAAAGTAAGAAAAGAAGATAGAATTTTAGTTTTATTGAGTATGCTTTGAGAAGTAATAAGTATTTAGAAAAGTGATGAAGTAAAGTAAGAAAAGAAGATAGAATTTCATTTTTAAGGATTATGCTTTGAGAAGTAATAAGTATTTAGAAAAGTGAAGAAGTAAAGTAAGAAAAGAAGATAGAATTTCATTTTTAAGGAGTATGCTTTGAGAAGTAATAAGTATTTAGAAAAGGGAAGAAGTAAAGTAAGAAAAGAAAATCGAATTTTAGTTTTATTGAGTATGCTTTGAGAAGTAATAAGTATTTAGAAAAGTGATGAAGTAAAGTAAGAAAAGAAGATAGAATTTCATTTTTATTGAGTATGCTTTGAGAAGTAATAAGTATTTAGAAAAGTGATGAAGTAAAGTAAGAAAAGAAGATAGAATTTCATTTTTAAGGATTATGCTTTGAGAAGTAATAAGTATTTAGAAAAGTGATGAAGTAAAGTAAGAAAAGAAGATAGAATTTCATTTTTAAGGATTATGCTTTGAGAAGTAATAAGTATTTAGAAAAGTGAAGAAGTAAAGTAAGAAAAGAAGATAGAATTTCATTTTTAAGGAGTATGCTTTGAGAAGTAATAAGTATTTAGAAAAGGGAAGAAGTAAAGTAAGAAAAGAAAATCGAATTTTAGTTTTATTGAGTATGCTTTGAGAAGTAATAAGTATTTAGAAAAGTGATGAAGTAAAGTAAGAAAAGAAGATAGAATTTCATTTTTATTGAGTATGCTTTGAGAAGTAATAAGTATTTAGAAAAGTGATGAAGTAAAGTAAGAAAAGAAGATAGAATTTCATTTTTATTGAGTATGCTTTGAGAAGTAATAAGTATTTAGAAAAGTGATGAAGTAAAGTAAGAAAAGAAGATAGAATTTCATTTTTAAGGATTATGCTTTGAGAAGTAATAAGTATTTAGAAAAGTGAAGAAGTAAAGTAAGAAAAGAATATCTAATGATAAGTTTTCGTAGCAAGCACTAAAATATAAGTTTGAATATCCAAAATGTTAGTAATAATGTCACAATTACGAATCTTTATTCGGTTCGGCAAGATATGCTTGTAGATGAAAGTTAGTCAATTGAAAAGTGAAGAAGTGAAGTAAGAAAAGAAAATCGAATTTTAGTTTTATTGAGTATGCTTTGAGAAGTAATAAGTATTTAGAAAAGTGATGAAGTAAAGTAAGAAAAGAAGATAGAATTTCATTTTTATTGAGTATGCTTTGAGAAGTAATAAGTATTTAGAAAAGTGATGAAGTAAAGTAAGAAAAGAAGATAGAATTTCATTTTTAAGGATTATGCTTTGAGAAGTAATAAGTATTTAGAAAAGTGATGAAGTAAAGTAAGAAAAGAAGATAGAATTTCATTTTTAAGGATTATGCTTTGAGAAGTAATAAGTATTTAGAAAAGTGAAGAAGTAAAGTAAGAAAAGAAGATAGAATTTCATTTTTAAGGAGTATGCTTTGAGAAGTAATAAGTATTTAGAAAAGGGAAGAAGTAAAGTAAGAAAAGAAAATCGAATTTTAGTTTTATTGAGTATGCTTTGAGAAGTAATAAGTATTTAGAAAAGTGATGAAGTAAAGTAAGAAAAGAAGATAGAATTTCATTTTTATTGAGTATGCTTTGAGAAGTAATAAGTATTTAGAAAAGTGATGAAGTAAAGTAAGAAAAGAAGATAGAATTTCATTTTTAAGGATTATGCTTTGAGAAGTAATAAGTATTTAGAAAAGTGAAGAAGTAAAGTAAGAAAAGAAGATAGAATTTCATTTTTAAGGAGTATGCTTTGAGAAGTAATAAGTATTTAGAAAAGGGAAGAAGTAAAGTAAGAAAAGAAAATCGAATTTTAGTTTTATTGAGTATGCTTTGAGAAGTAATAAGTATTTAGAAAAGTGATGAAGTAAAGTAAGAAAAGAAGATAGAATTTCATTTTTATTGAGTATGCTTTGAGAAGTAATAAGTATTTAGAAAAGTGATGAAGTAAAGTAAGAAAAGAAGATAGAATTTCATTTTTAAGGATTATGCTTTGAGAAGTAATAAGTATTTAGAAAAGTGATGAAGTAAAGTAAGAAAAGAAGATAGAATTTCATTTTTAAGGATTATGCTTTGAGAAGTAATAAGTATTTAGAAAAGTGAAGAAGTAAAGTAAGAAAAGAAGATAGAATTTCATTTTTAAGGAGTATGCTTTGAGAAGTAATAAGTATTTAGAAAAGGGAAGAAGTAAAGTAAGAAAAGAAAATCGAATTTTAGTTTTATTGAGTATGCTTTGAGAAGTAATAAGTATTTAGAAAAGTGATGAAGTAAAGTAAGAAAAGAAGATAGAATTTCATTTTTATTGAGTATGCTTTGAGAAGTAATAAGTATTTAGAAAAGTGATGAAGTAAAGTAAGAAAAGAAGATAGAATTTCATTTTTAAGGATTATGCTTTGAGAAGTAATAAGTATTTAGAAAAGTGATGAAGTAAAGTAAGAAAAGAAGATAGAATTTCATTTTTAAGGATTATGCTTTGAGAAGTAATAAGTATTTAGAAAAGTGAAGAAGTAAAGTAAGAAAAGAATATCTAATGATAAGTTTTCGTAGCAAGCACTAAAATATAAGTTTGAATATCCAAAATGTTAGTAATAATGTCACAATTACGAATCTTTATTCGGTTCGGCAAGATATGCTTGTAGATGAAAGTTAGTCAATAGAAAAGTGAAGAAGTGAAGTAAGAAAAGAAAATCGAATTTTAGTTTTATTGAGTATGCTTTGAGAAGTAAAAAGTATTTAGAAAAGTGAAGAAGTAAAGTAAGAAAAGAAGATAGAATTTCAGTTTTAAGGAGTATGCTTTGAGAAGTAATAAGTATTTTGAAAAGTGAAGAAGTTAAGTAAGAAAAGAAGATAGAATTTCAGTTTTAAGGAGTATGCTTTGAGAAGTAATAAGTATTTTGAAAAGTGAAGAAGTGAAGTAAGGAAAGAAGATAGAATTACAGCTTTTAGAGTTACTAAAACTTAGAGATAAATAGAAGTTATAAGTATTTAGAAAAGTGAGGAAGTAAAGTAAGGAAAGAAGATAGAATTTCAGTTTTAAGGAGTATGCTTTGAGAAGTAAAAAGTATTTAGAAAAGGGAAGAAGTAAAGTAAGAAAAGAAGATAGAATTTCAGTTTTAAGGAGTATGCTTTGAGAAGTAAAAAGTATTTTGAAAAGTGAAGAAGTGAAGTAAGAAAAAAAGATAGAATTTCAGTTTTAAGGAGTATGCTTTGAGAAGTAATAAGTATATTGAAAAGTGAAGAAGTGAAGTAAGGAAAGAAGATAGAATTACAGCTTTTAGAGTTACTTAAACTTAGAGATAAAAAGAAGTTATAAGTATTTAGAAAAGTGAGAAAGTAAAGTAAGGAAAGAAGATAGAATTTCAGTTTTAAGGAGTATACTTTGAGAAGTAAAAAGTATTTAGAAAAGGGAAGAAGTAAAGTAAGAAAAGAAGATAGAATTTCAGTTTTAAGGAGTATGCTTTGAGAAGTAATAAGTATTTAGAAAAGTGAGGAAGTGAAGTAAGAAAAGAAGATAGAATTTCAGTTTTAAGGAGTATGCTTTGAGAAGTAATAAGTATTTTGAAAAGTGAGAAAGTAAAGTAAGGAAAGAAGATAGAATTACAGCTTTTAGAGTTACTAAAACTTAGAGATAAAAAGAAGTTATAAGTATTTAGAAAAGTGAGAAAGTAAAGTAAGGAAAGAAGATAGAATTTCAGTTTTAAGGAGTATGCTTTGAGAAGTAAAAAGTATTTAGAAAAGGGAAGAAGTAAAGTAAGAAAAGAAGATAGAATTTCAGTTTTAAGGAGTATGCTTTGAGAAGTAAAAAGTATTTAGAAAAGAGAAGAAGTAAAGTAAGAAAAGAAGATAGAATTTCATTTTTAAGGAGTATGCTTTGAGAAGTAAAAAGTATTAAGAAAATTGAAGAAGTGAAGTAAGGAAAGAAGATAGAATTACAGCTTTTAGAGTTACTAAAACTTAGAGATAAATAGAAGTTATAAGTATTTAGAAAAGTGAGGAAGTAAAGTAAGGAAAGAAGATAGAATTTCAGTTTTAAGGAGTATGCTTTGAGAAGTAAAAAGTATTTAGAAAAGAGAAGAAGTAAAGTAAGAAAAGAAGATAGAATTTCATTTTTAAGGAGTATGCTTTGAGAAGTAATAAGTATTTAGAAAAGGGAAGAAGTAAAGTAAGAAAAGAAAATCGAATTTTAGTTTTATTGAGTATGCTTTGAGAAGTAATAAGTATTTAGAAAAGTGATGAAGTAAAGTAAGAAAAGAAGATAGAATTTCATTTTTATTGAGTATGCTTTGAGAAGTAATAAGTATTTAGAAAAGTGAAGAAGTGAAGTAAGAAAAGAAAATCGAATTTTAGTTTTATTGAGTATGCTTTGAGAAGTAATAAGTATTTAGAAAAGTGATGAAGTAAAGTAAGAAAAGAAGATAGAATTTCATTTTTAAGGAGTATGCTTTGAGAAGTAATAAGTATTTAGAAAAGTGAAGAAGTAAAGTAAGAAAAGAATATCTAATGATAAGTTTTCGTAGCAAGCACTAAAATATAAGTTTGAATATCCAAAATGTTAGTAATAATGTCACAATTACGAATCTTTATTCGGTTCGGCAAGATATGCTTGTAGATGAAAGTTAGTCAATAGAAAAGTGAAGAAGTGAAGTAAGAAAAGAAAATCGAATTTTAGTTTTATTGAGTATGCTTTGAGAAGTAAAAAGTATTTAGAAAAGTGAAGAAGTAAAGTAAGAAAAGAAGATAGAATTTCAGTTTTAAGGAGTATGCTTTGAGAAGTAATAAGTATTTTGAAAAGTGAAGAAGTTAAGTAAGAAAAGAAGATAGAATTTCAGTTTTAAGGAGTATGCTTTGAGAAGTAATAAGTATTTTGAAAAGTGAAGAAGTGAAGTAAGGAAAGAAGATAGAATTACAGCTTTTAGAGTTACTAAAACTTAGAGATAAATAGAAGTTATAAGTATTTAGAAAAGTGAGGAAGTAAAGTAAGGAAAGAAGATAGAATTTCAGTTTTAAGGAGTATGCTTTGAGAAGTAAAAAGTATTTAGAAAAGGGAAGAAGTAAAGTAAGAAAAGAAGATAGAATTTCAGTTTTAAGGAGTATGCTTTGAGAAGTAAAAAGTATTTTGAAAAGTGAAGAAGTGAAGTAAGAAAAAAAGATAGAATTTCAGTTTTAAGGAGTATGCTTTGAGAAGTAATAAGTATATTGAAAAGTGAAGAAGTGAAGTAAGGAAAGAAGATAGAATTACAGCTTTTAGAGTTACTTAAACTTAGAGATAAAAAGAAGTTATAAGTATTTAGAAAAGTGAGAAAGTAAAGTAAGGAAAGAAGATAGAATTTCAGTTTTAAGGAGTATACTTTGAGAAGTAAAAAGTATTTAGAAAAGGGAAGAAGTAAAGTAAGAAAAGAAGATAGAATTTCAGTTTTAAGGAGTATGCTTTGAGAAGTAATAAGTATTTAGAAAAGTGAGGAAGTGAAGTAAGAAAAGAAGATAGAATTTCAGTTTTAAGGAGTATGCTTTGAGAAGTAATAAGTATTTTGAAAAGTGAGAAAGTAAAGTAAGGAAAGAAGATAGAATTACAGCTTTTAGAGTTACTAAAACTTAGAGATAAAAAGAAGTTATAAGTATTTAGAAAAGTGAGAAAGTAAAGTAAGGAAAGAAGATAGAATTTCAGTTTTAAGGAGTATGCTTTGAGAAGTAAAAAGTATTTAGAAAAGGGAAGAAGTAAAGTAAGAAAAGAAGATAGAATTTCAGTTTTAAGGAGTATGCTTTGAGAAGTAAAAAGTATTTAGAAAAGAGAAGAAGTAAAGTAAGAAAAGAAGATAGAATTTCATTTTTAAGGAGTATGCTTTGAGAAGTAAAAAGTATTAAGAAAATTGAAGAAGTGAAGTAAGGAAAGAAGATAGAATTACAGCTTTTAGAGTTACTAAAACTTAGAGATAAATAGAAGTTATAAGTATTTAGAAAAGTGAGGAAGTAAAGTAAGGAAAGAAGATAGAATTTCAGTTTTAAGGAGTATGCTTTGAGAAGTAAAAAGTATTTAGAAAAGAGAAGAAGTAAAGTAAGAAAAGAAGATAGAATTTCATTTTTAAGGAGTATGCTTTGAGAAGTAATAAGTATTTAGAAAAGGGAAGAAGTAAAGTAAGAAAAGAAAATCGAATTTTAGTTTTATTGAGTATGCTTTGAGAAGTAATAAGTATTTAGAAAAGTGATGAAGTAAAGTAAGAAAAGAAGATAGAATTTCATTTTTATTGAGTATGCTTTGAGAAGTAATAAGTATTTAGAAAAGTGATGAAGTAAAGTAAGAAAAGAAGATAGAATTTCATTTTTAAGGATTATGCTTTGAGAAGTAATAAGTATTTAGAAAAGTGATGAAGTAAAGTAAGAAAAGAAGATAGAATTTCATTTTTAAGGATTATGCTTTGAGAAGTAATAAGTATTTAGAAAAGTGAAGAAGTGAAGTAAGAAAAGAAAATCGAATTTTAGTTTTATTGAGTATGCTTTGAGAAGTAATAAGTATTTAGAAAAGGGAAGAAGTAAAGTAAGAAAAGAAAATCGAATTTTAGTTTTATTGAGTATGCTTTGAGAAGTAATAAGTATTTAGAAAAGTGATGAAGTAAAGTAAGAAAAGAAGATAGAATTTCATTTTTATTGAGTATGCTTTGAGAAGTAATAAGTATTTAGAAAAGTGATGAAGTAAAGTAAGAAAAGAAGATAGAATTTCATTTTTAAGGATTATGCTTTGAGAAGTAATAAGTATTTAGAAAAGTGATGAAGTAAAGTAAGAAAAGAAGATAGAATTTCATTTTTAAGGATTGCTTTGAGAAGTAATAAGTATTTAGAAAAGTGAAGAAGTGAATTAAGAAAAGAATATCTAATGATAAGAGCAAGCACTAAAATATAAGTTTGAATATCCAAAATGTTAGTAATAATGTCACAATTACGATCTTTATTCGAAGTATGCTTGTAATGAAAGTAGTCAGAAAAGTGAAGAAGTGAAGTAAGAAAAGAAAATCGAATTTTAGTTTTATTGAGTATGCTTTGAGAAGTAATTTTTAGAAAAGTGATGAAGTAAAGTAAGAAAAGAAGATAGAATTTCATTTTTAAGGATTATGCTTTGAGAAGTAATAAGTATTTAGAAAAGTGAAGAAGTAAAGTAAGAAAAGAATATCTAATGATAAGTTTTCGTAGCAAGCACTAAAATATAAGTTTGAATATCCAAAATGTTAGTAATAATGTCACAATTACGAATCTTTATTCGGTTCGGCAAGATATGCTTGTAGATGAAAGTTAGTCAATAGAAAAGTGAAGAAGTGAAGTAAGAAAAGAAAATCGAATTTTAGTTTTATTGAGTATGCTTTGAGAAGTAATAAGTATTTAGAAAAGTGATGAAGTAAAGTAAGAAAAGAAGATAGAATTTCATTTTTAAGGAGTATGCTTTGAGAAGTAATAAGTATTTAGAAAAGTGAAGAAGTAAAGTAAGAAAAGAATATCTAATGATAAGTTTTCGTAGCAAGCACTAAAATATAAGTTTGAATATCCAAAATGTTAGTAATAATGTCACAATTACGAATCTTTATTCGGTTCGGCAAGATATGCTTGTAGATGAAAGTTAGTCAATAGAAAAGTGAAGAAGTGAAGTAAGAAAAGAAAATCGAATTTTAGTTTTATTGAGTATGCTTTGAGAAGTAATAAGTATTTAGAAAAGTGATGAAGTAAAGTAAGAAAAGAAGATAGAATTTCATTTTTAAGGAGTATGCTTTGAGAAGTAATAAGTATTTAGAAAAGTGAAGAAGTAAAGTAAGAAAAGAATATCTAATGATAAGTTTTCGTAGCAAGCACTAAAATATAAGTTTGAATATCCAAAATGTTAGTAATAATGTCACAATTACGAATCTTTATTCGGTTCGGCAAGATATGCTTGTAGATGAAAGTTAGTCAATAGAAAAGTGAAGAAGTGAAGTAAGAAAAGAAAATCGAATTTTAGTTTTATTGAGTATGCTTTGAGAAGTAATAAGTATTTAGAAAAGTGATGAAGTAAAGTAAGAAAAGAAGATAGAATTTCATTTTTAAGGAGTATGCTTTGAGAAGTAATAAGTATTTAGAAAAGTGAAGAAGTAAAGTAAGAAAAGAATATCTAATGATAAGTTTTCGTAGCAAGCACTAAAATATAAGTTTGAATATCCAAAATGTTAGTAATAATGTCACAATTACGAATCTTTATTCGGTTCGGCAAGATATGCTTGTAGATGAAAGTTAGTCAATAGAAAAGTGAAGAAGTGAAGTAAGAAAAGAAAATCGAATTTTAGTTTTATTGAGTATGCTTTGAGAAGTAATAAGTATTTAGAAAAGTGATGAAGTAAAGTAAGAAAAGAAGATAGAATTTCATTTTTAAGGAGTATGCTTTGAGAAGTAATAAGTATTTAGAAAAGTGAAGAAGTAAAGTAAGAAAAGAATATCTAATGATAAGTTTTCGTAGCAAGCACTAAAATATAAGTTTGAATATCCAAAATGTTAGTAATAATGTCACAATTACGAATCTTTATTCGGTTCGGCAAGATATGCTTGTAGATGAAAGTTAGTCAATAGAAAAGTGAAGAAGTGAAGTAAGAAAAGAAAATCGAATTTTAGTTTTATTGAGTATGCTTTGAGAAGTAATAAGTATTTAGAAAAGTGATGAAGTAAAGTAAGAAAAGAAGATAGAATTTCATTTTTAAGGAGTATGCTTTGAGAAGTAATAAGTATTTAGAAAAGTGAAGAAGTAAAGTAAGAAAAGAATATCTAATGATAAGTTTTCGTAGCAAGCACTAAAATATAAGTTTGAATATCCAAAATGTTAGTAATAATGTCACAATTACGAATCTTTATTCGGTTCGGCAAGATATGCTTGTAGATGAAAGTTAGTCAATAGAAAAGTGAAGAAGTGAAGTAAGAAAAGAAAATCGAATTTTAGTTTTATTGAGTATGCTTTGAGAAGTAATAAGTATTTAGAAAAGTGATGAAGTAAAGTAAGAAAAGAAGATAGAATTTCATTTTTAAGGAGTATGCTTTGAGAAGTAATAAGTATTTAGAAAAGTGAAGAAGTAAAGTAAGAAAAGAATATCTAATGATAAGTTTTCGTAGCAAGCACTAAAATATAAGTTTGAATATCCAAAATGTTAGTAATAATGTCACAATTACGAATCTTTATTCGGTTCGGCAAGATATGCTTGTAGATGAAAGTTAGTCAATAGAAAAGTGAAGAAGTGAAGTAAGAAAAGAAAATCGAATTTTAGTTTTATTGAGTATGCTTTGAGAAGTAATAAGTATTTAGAAAAGTGATGAAGTAAAGTAAGAAAAGAAGATAGAATTTCATTTTTAAGGAGTATGCTTTGAGAAGTAATAAGTATTTAGAAAAGTGAAGAAGTAAAGTAAGAAAAGAATATCTAATGATAAGTTTTCGTAGCAAGCACTAAAATATAAGTTTGAATATCCAAAATGTTAGTAATAATGTCACAATTACGAATCTTTATTCGGTTCGGCAAGATATGCTTGTAGATGAAAGTTAGTCAATAGAAAAGTGAAGAAGTGAAGTAAGAAAAGAAAATCGAATTTTAGTTTTATTGAGTATGCTTTGAGAAGTAATAAGTATTTAGAAAAGTGATGAAGTAAAGTAAGAAAAGAAGATAGAATTTCATTTTTAAGGAGTATGCTTTGAGAAGTAATAAGTATTTAGAAAAGTGAAGAAGTAAAGTAAGAAAAGAATATCTAATGATAAGTTTTCGTAGCAAGCACTAAAATATAAGTTTGAATATCCAAAATGTTAGTAATAATGTCACAATTACGAATCTTTATTCGGTTCGGCAAGATATGCTTGTAGATGAAAGTTAGTCAATAGAAAAGTGAAGAAGTGAAGTAAGAAAAGAAAATCGAATTTTAGTTTTATTGAGTATGCTTTGAGAAGTAATAAGTATTTAGAAAAGTGATGAAGTAAAGTAAGAAAAGAAGATAGAATTTCATTTTTAAGGATTATGCTTTGAGAAGTAATAAGTATTTAGAAAAGTGAAGAAGTGAATTAAGAAAAGAATATCTAATGATAAGTTTTCGTAGCAAGCACTAAAATATAAGTTTGAATATCCAAAATGTTAGTAATAATGTCACAATTACGAATCTTTATTCGGTTCGGCAAGATATGCTTGTAGATGAAAGTTAGTCAATAGAAAAGTGAAGAAGTGAAGTAAGAAAAGAAAATCGAATTTTAGTTTTATTGAGTATGCTTTGAGAAGTAATAAGTATTTAGAAAAGTGATGAAGTAAAGTAAGAAAAGAAGATAGAATTTCATTTTTAAGGATTATGCTTTGAGAAGTAATAAGTATTTAGAAAAGTGAAGAAGTGAATTAAGAAAAGAATATCTAATGATAAGTTTTCGTAGCAAGCACTAAAATATAAGTTTGAATATCCAAAATGTTAGTAATAATGTCACAATTACGAATCTTTATTCGGTTCGGCAAGATATGCTTGTAGATGAAAGTTAGTCAATAGAAAAGTGAAGAAGTGAAGTAAGAAAAGAAAATCGAATTTTAGTTTTATTGAGTATGCTTTGAGAAGTAATAAGTATTTAGAAAAGTGATGAAGTAAAGTAAGAAAAGAAGATAGAATTTCATTTTTAAGGATTATGCTTTGAGAAGTAATAAGTATTTAGAAAAGTGAAGAAGTGAATTAAGAAAAGAATATCTAATGATAAGTTTTCGTAGCAAGCACTAAAATATAAGTTTGAATATCCAAAATGTTAGTAATAATGTCACAATTACGAATCTTTATTCGGTTCGGCAAGATATGCTTGTAGATGAAAGTTAGTCAATAGAAAAGTGAAGAAGTGAAGTAAGAAAAGAAAATCGAATTTTAGTTTTATTGAGTATGCTTTGAGAAGTAATAAGTATTTAGAAAAGTGATGAAGTAAAGTAAGAAAAGAAGATAGAATTTCATTTTTAAGGATTATGCTTTGAGAAGTAATAAGTATTTAGAAAAGTGAAGAAGTGAATTAAGAAAAGAATATCTAATGATAAGTTTTCGTAGCAAGCACTAAAATATAAGTTTGAATATCCAAAATGTTAGTAATAATGTCACAATTACGAATCTTTATTCGGTTCGGCAAGATATGCTTGTAGATGAAAGTTAGTCAATAGAAAAGTGAAGAAGTGAAGTAAGAAAAGAAAATCGAATTTTAGTTTTATTGAGTATGCTTTGAGAAGTAATAAGTATTTAGAAAAGTGATGAAGTAAAGTAAGAAAAGAAGATAGAATTTCATTTTTAAGGATTATGCTTTGAGAAGTAATAAGTATTTAGAAAAGTGAAGAAGTGAATTAAGAAAAGAATATCTAATGATAAGTTTTCGTAGCAAGCACTAAAATATAAGTTTGAATATCCAAAATGTTAGTAATAATGTCACAATTACGAATCTTTATTCGGTTCGGCAAGATATGCTTGTAGATGAAAGTTAGTCAATAGAAAAGTGAAGAAGTGAAGTAAGAAAAGAAAATCGAATTTTAGTTTTATTGAGTATGCTTTGAGAAGTAATAAGTATTTAGAAAAGTGATGAAGTAAAGTAAGAAAAGAAGATAGAATTTCATTTTTAAGGATTATGCTTTGAGAAGTAATAAGTATTTAGAAAAGTGAAGAAGTGAATTAAGAAAAGAATATCTAATGATAAGTTTTCGTAGCAAGCACTAAAATATAAGTTTGAATATCCAAAATGTTAGTAATAATGTCACAATTACGAATCTTTATTCGGTTCGGCAAGATATGCTTGTAGATGAAAGTTAGTCAATAGAAAAGTGAAGAAGTGAAGTAAGAAAAGAAAATCGAATTTTAGTTTTATTGAGTATGCTTTGAGAAGTAATAAGTATTTAATGAAGTAAAGTAAGAAAAGAAGATAGAATTTCATTTTTAAGGATTATGCTTTGAGAAGTAATAAGTATTTATTGAAGAAGTGAATTAAGAAAAGAATATCTAATGATAAGTTTTCGTAGCAAGCACTAAAATATAAGTTTGAATATCCAAAATGTTAGTAATAATGTCACAATTACGAATCTTTATTCGGTTCGGCAAGATATGCTTGTAGATGAAAGTTAAATAGAAAAGTAAGAAAAGTAAGATAATTTCAGAAGTTTCATTTTTAAGGATTATGCTTTGAGAAGTAATAAGTATTTAGAAAAGTGAAGAAGTGAATTAAGAAAAGAATATCTAATGATAAGTTTTCGTAGCAAGCACTAAAATATAAGTTTGAATATCCAAAATGTTAGTAATAATGTCACAATTACGAATCTTTATTCGGTTCGGCAAGATATGCTTGTAGATGAAAGTTAGTCAATAGAAAAGTGAAGAAGTGAAGTAAGAAAAGAAAATCGAATTTTAGTTTTATTGAGTATGCTTTGAGAAGTAATAAGTATTTAGAAAAGTGATGAAGTAAAGTAAGAAAAGAAGATAGAATTTCATTTTTAAGGATTATGCTTTGAGAAGTAATAAGTATTTAGAAAAGTGAAGAAGTGAATTAAGAAAAGAATATCTAATGATAAGTTTTCGTAGCAAGCACTAAAATATAAGTTTGAATATCCAAAATGTTAGTAATAATGTCACAATTACGAATCTTTATTCGGTTCGGCAAGATATGCTTGTAGATGAAAGTTAGTCAATAGAAAAGTGAAGAAGTGAAGTAAGAAAAGAAAATCGAATTTTAGTTTTATTGAGTATGCTTTGAGAAGTAATAAGTATTTAGAAAAGTGATGAAGTAAAGTAAGAAAAGAAGATAGAATTTCATTTTTAAGGATTATGCTTTGAGAAGTAATAAGTATTTAGAAAAGTGAAGAAGTGAATTAAGAAAAGAATATCTAATGATAAGTTTTCGTAGCAAGCACTAAAATATAAGTTTGAATATCCAAAATGTTAGTAATAATGTCACAATTACGAATCTTTATTCGGTTCGGCAAGATATGCTTGTAGATGAAAGTTAGTCAATAGAAAAGTGAAGAAGTGAAGTAAGAAAAGAAAATCGAATTTTAGTTTTATTGAGTATGCTTTGAGAAGTAATAAGTATTTAGAAAAGTGATGAAGTAAAGTAAGAAAAGAAGATAGAATTTCATTTTTAAGGAGTATGCTTTGAGAAGTAATAAGTATTTAGAAAAGTGAAGAAGTGAATTAAGAAAAGAATATCTAATGATAAGTTTTCGTAGCAAGCACTAAAATATAAGTTTGAATATCCAAAATGTTAGTAATAATGTCACAATTACGAATCTTTATTCGGTTCGGCAAGATATGCTTGTAGATGAAAGTTAGTCAATAGAAAAGTGAAGAAGTGAAGTAAGAAAAGAAAATCGAATTTTAGTTTTATTGAGTATGCTTTGAGAAGTAATAAGTATTTAGAAAAGTGATGAAGTAAAGTAAGAAAAGAAGATAGAATTTCATTTTTAAGGATTATGCTTTGAGAAGTAATAAGTATTTAGAAAAGTGAAGAAGTGAATTAAGAAAAGAATATCTAATGATAAGTTTTCGTAGCAAGCACTAAAATATAAGTTTGAATATCCAAAATGTTAGTAATAATGTCACAATTACGAATCTTTATTCGGTTCGGCAAGATATGCTTGTAGATGAAAGTTAGTCAATAGAAAAGTGAAGAAGTGAAGTAAGAAAAGAAAATCGAATTTTAGTTTTATTGAGTATGCTTTGAGAAGTAATAAGTATTTAGAAAAGTGATGAAGTAAAGTAAGAAAAGAAGATAGAATTTCATTTTTAAGGAGTATGCTTTGAGAAGTAATAAGTATTTAGAAAAGTGAAGAAGTAAAGTAAGAAAAGAATATCTAATGATAAGTTTTCGTAGCAAGCACTAAAATATAAGTTTGAATATCCAAAATGTTAGTAATAATGTCACAATTACGAATCTTTATTCGGTTCGGCAAGATATGCTTGTAGATGAAAGTTAGTCAATAGAAAAGTGAAGAAGTGAAGTAAGAAAAGAAAATCGAATTTTAGTTTTATTGAGTATGCTTTGAGAAGTAATAAGTATTTAGAAAAGTGATGAAGTAAAGTAAGAAAAGAAGATAGAATTTCATTTTTAAGGAGTATGCTTTGAGAAGTAATAAGTATTTAGAAAAGTGAAGAAGTAAAGTAAGAAAAGAATATCTAATGATAAGTTTTCGTAGCAAGCACTAAAATATAAGTTTGAATATCCAAAATGTTAGTAATAATGTCACAATTACGAATCTTTATTCGGTTCGGCAAGATATGCTTGTAGATGAAAGTTAGTCAATAGAAAAGTGAAGAATTGAAGTAAGAAAAGAAAATCGAATTTCAGTTTTAAGGAGTATGCTTTGAGAAGTAAAAAGTATTTAGAAAAGTGATGAAGTAAAGTAAGAAAAGAAGATAGAATTTCATTTTTAAGGATTATGCTTTGAGAAGTAATAAGTATTTAGAAAAGTGAAGAAGTGAATTAAGAAAAGAATATCTAATGATAAGTTTTCGTAGCAAGCACTAAAATATAAGTTTGAATATCCAAAATGTTAGTAATAATGTCACAATTACGAATCTTTATTCGGTTCGGCAAGATATGCTTGTAGATGAAAGTTAGTCAATAGAAAAGTGAAGAAGTGAAGTAAGAAAAGAAAATCGAATTTTAGTTTTATTGAGTATGCTTTGAGAAGTAATAAGTATTTAGAAAAGTGATGAAGTAAAGTAAGAAAAGAAGATAGAATTTCATTTTTAAGGATTATGCTTTGAGAAGTAATAAGTATTTAGAAAAGTGAAGAAGTGAATTAAGAAAAGAATATCTAATGATAAGTTTTCGTAGCAAGCACTAAAATATAAGTTTGAATATCCAAAATGTTAGTAATAATGTCACAATTACGAATCTTTATTCGGTTCGGCAAGATATGCTTGTAGATGAAAGTTAGTCAATAGAAAAGTGAAGAAGTGAAGTAAGAAAAGAAAATCGAATTTTAGTTTTATTGAGTATGCTTTGAGAAGTAATAAGTATTTAGAAAAGTGATGAAGTAAAGTAAGAAAAGAAGATAGAATTTCATTTTTAAGGAGTATGCTTTGAGAAGTAATAAGTATTTAGAAAAGTGAAGAAGTGAATTAAGAAAAGAATATCTAATGATAAGTTTTCGTAGCAAGCACTAAAATATAAGTTTGAATATCCAAAATGTTAGTAATAATGTCACAATTACGAATCTTTATTCGGTTCGGCAAGATATGCTTGTAGATGAAAGTTAGTCAATAGAAAAGTGAAGAAGTGAAGTAAGAAAAGAAAATCGAATTTTAGTTTTATTGAGTATGCTTTGAGAAGTAATAAGTATTTAGAAAAGTGATGAAGTAAAGTAAGAAAAGAAGATAGAATTTCATTTTTAAGGATTATGCTTTGAGAAGTAATAAGTATTTAGAAAAGTGAAGAAGTGAATTAAGAAAAGAATATCTAATGATAAGTTTTCGTAGCAAGCACTAAAATATAAGTTTGAATATCCAAAATGTTAGTAATAATGTCACAATTACGAATCTTTATTCGGTTCGGCAAGATATGCTTGTAGATGAAAGTTAGTCAATAGAAAAGTGAAGAAGTGAAGTAAGAAAAGAAAATCGAATTTTAGTTTTATTGAGTATGCTTTGAGAAGTAATAAGTATTTAGAAAAGTGATGAAGTAAAGTAAGAAAAGAAGATAGAATTTCATTTTTAAGGAGTATGCTTTGAGAAGTAATAAGTATTTAGAAAAGTGAAGAAGTAAAGTAAGAAAAGAATATCTAATGATAAGTTTTCGTAGCAAGCACTAAAATATAAGTTTGAATATCCAAAATGTTAGTAATAATGTCACAATTACGAATCTTTATTCGGTTCGGCAAGATATGCTTGTAGATGAAAGTTAGTCAATAGAAAAGTGAAGAATTGAAGTAAGAAAAGAAAATCGAATTTCAGTTTTAAGGAGTATGCTTTGAGAAGTAAAAAGTATTTAGAAAAGTGATGAAGTAAAGTAAGAAAAGAAGATAGAATTTCATTTTTAAGGATTATGCTTTGAGAAGTAATAAGTATTTAGAAAAGTGAAGAAGTGAATTAAGAAAAGAATATCTAATGATAAGTTTTCGTAGCAAGCACTAAAATATAAGTTTGAATATCCAAAATGTTAGTAATAATGTCACAATTACGAATCTTTATTCGGTTCGGCAAGATATGCTTGTAGATGAAAGTTAGTCAATAGAAAAGTGAAGAAGTGAAGTAAGAAAAGAAAATCGAATTTTAGTTTTATTGAGTATGCTTTGAGAAGTAATAAGTATTTAGAAAAGTGATGAAGTAAAGTAAGAAAAGAAGATAGAATTTCATTTTTAAGGAGTATGCTTTGAGAAGTAATAAGTATTTAGAAAAGTGAAGAAGTAAAGTAAGAAAAGAATATCTAATGATAAGTTTTCGTAGCAAGCACTAAAATATAAGTTTGAATATCCAAAATGTTAGTAATAATGTCACAATTACGAATCTTTATTCGGTTCGGCAAGATATGCTTGTAGATGAAAGTTAGTCAATAGAAAAGTGAAGAATTGAAGTAAGAAAAGAAAATCGAATTTCAGTTTTAAGGAGTATGCTTTGAGAAGTAAAAAGTATTTAGAAAAGTGATGAAGTAAAGTAAGAAAAGAAGATAGAATTTCATTTTTAAGGATTATGCTTTGAGAAGTAATAAGTATTTAGAAAAGTGAAGAAGTGAATTAAGAAAAGAATATCTAATGATAAGTTTTCGTAGCAAGCACTAAAATATAAGTTTGAATATCCAAAATGTTAGTAATAATGTCACAATTACGAATCTTTATTCGGTTCGGCAAGATATGCTTGTAGATGAAAGTTAGTCAATAGAAAAGTGAAGAAGTGAAGTAAGAAAAGAAAATCGAATTTTAGTTTTATTGAGTATGCTTTGAGAAGTAATAAGTATTTAGAAAAGTGATGAAGTAAAGTAAGAAAAGAAGATAGAATTTCATTTTTAAGGAGTATGCTTTGAGAAGTAATAAGTATTTAGAAAAGTGAAGAAGTAAAGTAAGAAAAGAATATCTAATGATAAGTTTTCGTAGCAAGCACTAAAATATAAGTTTGAATATCCAAAATGTTAGTAATAATGTCACAATTACGAATCTTTATTCGGTTCGGCAAGATATGCTTGTAGATGAAAGTTAGTCAATAGAAAAGTGAAGAATTGAAGTAAGAAAAGAAAATCGAATTTCAGTTTTAAGGAGTATGCTTTGAGAAGTAAAAAGTATTTAGAAAAGTGATGAAGTAAAGTAAGAAAAGAAGATAGAATTTCATTTTTAAGGATTATGCTTTGAGAAGTAATAAGTATTTAGAAAAGTGAAGAAGTGAATTAAGAAAAGAATATCTAATGATAAGTTTTCGTAGCAAGCACTAAAATATAAGTTTGAATATCCAAAATGTTAGTAATAATGTCACAATTACGAATCTTTATTCGGTTCGGCAAGATATGCTTGTAGATGAAAGTTAGTCAATAGAAAAGTGAAGAAGTGAAGTAAGAAAAGAAAATCGAATTTTAGTTTTATTGAGTATGCTTTGAGAAGTAATAAGTATTTAGAAAAGTGATGAAGTAAAGTAAGAAAAGAAGATAGAATTTCATTTTTAAGGAGTATGCTTTGAGAAGTAATAAGTATTTAGAAAAGTGAAGAAGTAAAGTAAGAAAAGAATATCTAATGATAAGTTTTCGTAGCAAGCACTAAAATATAAGTTTGAATATCCAAAATGTTAGTAATAATGTCACAATTACGAATCTTTATTCGGTTCGGCAAGATATGCTTGTAGATGAAAGTTAGTCAATAGAAAAGTGAAGAAGTGAAGTAAGAAAAGAAAATCGAATTTTAGTTTTATTGAGTATGCTTTGAGAAGTAATAAGTATTTAGAAAAGTGATGAAGTAAAGTAAGAAAAGAAGATAGAATTTCATTTTTAAGGAGTATGCTTTGAGAAGTAATAAGTATTTAGAAAAGTGAAGAAGTAAAGTAAGAAAAGAATATCTAATGATAAGTTTTCGTAGCAAGCACTAAAATATAAGTTTGAATATCCAAAATGTTAGTAATAATGTCACAATTACGAATCTTTATTCGGTTCGGCAAGATATGCTTGTAGATGAAAGTTAGTCAATAGAAAAGTGAAGAAGTGAAGTAAGAAAAGAAAATCGAATTTTAGTTTTATTGAGTATGCTTTGAGAAGTAATAAGTATTTAGAAAAGTGATGAAGTAAAGTAAGAAAAGAAGATAGAATTTCATTTTTAAGGAGTATGCTTTGAGAAGTAATAAGTATTTAGAAAAGTGAAGAAGTAAAGTAAGAAAAGAATATCTAATGATAAGTTTTCGTAGCAAGCACTAAAATATAAGTTTGAATATCCAAAATGTTAGTAATAATGTCACAATTACGAATCTTTATTCGGTTCGGCAAGATATGCTTGTAGATGAAAGTTAGTCAATAGAAAAGTGAAGAAGTGAAGTAAGAAAAGAAAATCGAATTTTAGTTTTATTGAGTATGCTTTGAGAAGTAATAAGTATTTAGAAAAGTGATGAAGTAAAGTAAGAAAAGAAGATAGAATTTCATTTTTAAGGAGTATGCTTTGAGAAGTAATAAGTATTTAGAAAAGTGAAGAAGTAAAGTAAGAAAAGAATATCTAATGATAAGTTTTCGTAGCAAGCACTAAAATATAAGTTTGAATATCCAAAATGTTAGTAATAATGTCACAATTACGAATCTTTATTCGGTTCGGCAAGATATGCTTGTAGATGAAAGTTAGTCAATAGAAAAGTGAAGAAGTGAAGTAAGAAAAGAAAATCGAATTTTAGTTTTATTGAGTATGCTTTGAGAAGTAATAAGTATTTAGAAAAGTGATGAAGTAAAGTAAGAAAAGAAGATAGAATTTCATTTTTAAGGATTATGCTTTGAGAAGTAATAAGTATTTAGAAAAGTGAAGAAGTGAATTAAGAAAAGAATATCTAATGATAAGTTTTCGTAGCAAGCACTAAAATATAAGTTTGAATATCCAAAATGTTAGTAATAATGTCACAATTACGAATCTTTATTCGGTTCGGCAAGATATGCTTGTAGATGAAAGTTAGTCAATAGAAAAGTGAAGAAGTGAAGTAAGAAAAGAAAATCGAATTTTAGTTTTATTGAGTATGCTTTGAGAAGTAATAAGTATTTAGAAAAGTGATGAAGTAAAGTAAGAAAAGAAGATAGAATTTCATTTTTAAGGAGTATGCTTTGAGAAGTAATAAGTATTTAGAAAAGTGAAGAAGTAAAGTAAGAAAAGAATATCTAATGATAAGTTTTCGTAGCAAGCACTAAAATATAAGTTTGAATATCCAAAATGTTAGTAATAATGTCACAATTACGAATCTTTATTCGGTTCGGCAAGATATGCTTGTAGATGAAAGTTAGTCAATAGAAAAGTGAAGAATTGAAGTAAGAAAAGAAAATCGAATTTCAGTTTTAAGGAGTATGCTTTGAGAAGTAAAAAGTATTTAGAAAAGTGATGAAGTAAAGTAAGAAAAGAAGATAGAATTTCATTTTTAAGGATTATGCTTTGAGAAGTAATAAGTATTTAGAAAAGTGAAGAAGTGAATTAAGAAAAGAATATCTAATGATAAGTTTTCGTAGCAAGCACTAAAATATAAGTTTGAATATCCAAAATGTTAGTAATAATGTCACAATTACGAATCTTTATTCGGTTCGGCAAGATATGCTTGTAGATGAAAGTTAGTCAATAGAAAAGTGAAGAAGTGAAGTAAGAAAAGAAAATCGAATTTTAGTTTTATTGAGTATGCTTTGAGAAGTAATAAGTATTTAGAAAAGTGATGAAGTAAAGTAAGAAAAGAAGATAGAATTTCATTTTTAAGGAGTATGCTTTGAGAAGTAATAAGTATTTAGAAAAGTGAAGAAGTAAAGTAAGAAAAGAATATCTAATGATAAGTTTTCGTAGCAAGCACTAAAATATAAGTTTGAATATCCAAAATGTTAGTAATAATGTCACAATTACGAATCTTTATTCGGTTCGGCAAGATATGCTTGTAGATGAAAGTTAGTCAATAGAAAAGTGAAGAATTGAAGTAAGAAAAGAAAATCGAATTTCAGTTTTAAGGAGTATGCTTTGAGAAGTAAAAAGTATTTAGAAAAGTGATGAAGTAAAGTAAGAAAAGAAGATAGAATTTCATTTTTAAGGATTATGCTTTGAGAAGTAATAAGTATTTAGAAAAGTGAAGAAGTGAATTAAGAAAAGAATATCTAATGATAAGTTTTCGTAGCAAGCACTAAAATATAAGTTTGAATATCCAAAATGTTAGTAATAATGTCACAATTACGAATCTTTATTCGGTTCGGCAAGATATGCTTGTAGATGAAAGTTAGTCAATAGAAAAGTGAAGAAGTGAAGTAAGAAAAGAAAATCGAATTTTAGTTTTATTGAGTATGCTTTGAGAAGTAATAAGTATTTAGAAAAGTGATGAAGTAAAGTAAGAAAAGAAGATAGAATTTCATTTTTAAGGAGTATGCTTTGAGAAGTAATAAGTATTTAGAAAAGTGAAGAAGTAAAGTAAGAAAAGAATATCTAATGATAAGTTTTCGTAGCAAGCACTAAAATATAAGTTTGAATATCCAAAATGTTAGTAATAATGTCACAATTACGAATCTTTATTCGGTTCGGCAAGATATGCTTGTAGATGAAAGTTAGTCAATAGAAAAGTGAAGAAGTGAAGTAAGAAAAGAAAATCGAATTTTAGTTTTATTGAGTATGCTTTGAGAAGTAATAAGTATTTAGAAAAGTGATGAAGTAAAGTAAGAAAAGAAGATAGAATTTCATTTTTAAGGATTATGCTTTGAGAAGTAATAAGTATTTAGAAAAGTGAAGAAGTGAATTAAGAAAAGAATATCTAATGATAAGTTTTCGTAGCAAGCACTAAAATATAAGTTTGAATATCCAAAATGTTAGTAATAATGTCACAATTACGAATCTTTATTCGGTTCGGCAAGATATGCTTGTAGATGAAAGTTAGTCAATAGAAAAGTGAAGAATTGAAGTAAGAAAAGAAAATCGAATTTCAGTTTTAAGGAGTATGCTTTGAGAAGTAAAAAGTATTTAGAAAAGTGATGAAGTAAAGTAAGAAAAGAAGATAGAATTTCATTTTTAAGGATTATGCTTTGAGAAGTAATAAGTATTTAGAAAAGTGAAGAAGTGAATTAAGAAAAGAATATCTAATGATAAGTTTTCGTAGCAAGCACTAAAATATAAGTTTGAATATCCAAAATGTTAGTAATAATGTCACAATTACGAATCTTTATTCGGTTCGGCAAGATATGCTTGTAGATGAAAGTTAGTCAATAGAAAAGTGAAGAAGTGAAGTAAGAAAAGAAAATCGAATTTTAGTTTTATTGAGTATGCTTTGAGAAGTAATAAGTATTTAGAAAAGTGATGAAGTAAAGTAAGAAAAGAAGATAGAATTTCATTTTTAAGGAGTATGCTTTGAGAAGTAATAAGTATTTAGAAAAGTGAAGAAGTAAAGTAAGAAAAGAATATCTAATGATAAGTTTTCGTAGCAAGCACTAAAATATAAGTTTGAATATCCAAAATGTTAGTAATAATGTCACAATTACGAATCTTTATTCGGTTCGGCAAGATATGCTTGTAGATGAAAGTTAGTCAATAGAAAAGTGAAGAAGTGAAGTAAGAAAAGAAAATCGAATTTTAGTTTTATTGAGTATGCTTTGAGAAGTAATAAGTATTTAGAAAAGTGATGAAGTAAAGTAAGAAAAGAAGATAGAATTTCATTTTTAAGGAGTATGCTTTGAGAAGTAATAAGTATTTAGAAAAGTGAAGAAGTAAAGTAAGAAAAGAATATCTAATGATAAGTTTTCGTAGCAAGCACTAAAATATAAGTTTGAATATCCAAAATGTTAGTAATAATGTCACAATTACGAATCTTTATTCGGTTCGGCAAGATATGCTTGTAGATGAAAGTTAGTCAATAGAAAAGTGAAGAAGTGAAGTAAGAAAAGAAAATCGAATTTTAGTTTTATTGAGTATGCTTTGAGAAGTAATAAGTATTTAGAAAAGTGATGAAGTAAAGTAAGAAAAGAAGATAGAATTTCATTTTTAAGGAGTATGCTTTGAGAAGTAATAAGTATTTAGAAAAGTGAAGAAGTAAAGTAAGAAAAGAATATCTAATGATAAGTTTTCGTAGCAAGCACTAAAATATAAGTTTGAATATCCAAAATGTTAGTAATAATGTCACAATTACGAATCTTTATTCGGTTCGGCAAGATATGCTTGTAGATGAAAGTTAGTCAATAGAAAAGTGAAGAATTGAAGTAAGAAAAGAAAATCGAATTTCATTTTTAAGGAGTATGCTTTGAGAAGTAATAAGTATTTAGAAAAGTGAAGAAGTAAAGTAAGAAAAGAATATCTAATGATAAGTTTTCGTAGCAAGCACTAAAATATAAGTTTGAATATCCAAAATGTTAGTAATAATGTCACAATTACGAATCTTTATTCGGTTCGGCAAGATATGCTTGTAGATGAAAGTTAGTCAATAGAAAAGTGAAGAATTGAAGTAAGAAAAGAAAATCGAATTTCAGTTTTAAGGAGTATGCTTTGAGAAGTAAAAAGTATTTAGAAAAGTGATGAAGTAAAGTAAGAAAAGAAGATAGAATTTCATTTTTAAGGATTATGCTTTGAGAAGTAATAAGTATTTAGAAAAGTGAAGAAGTAAAGTAAGAAAAGAATATCTAATGATAAGTTTTCGTAGCAAGCACTAAAATATAAGTTTGAATATCCAAAATGTTAGTAATAATGTCACAATTACGAATCTTTATTCGGTTCGGCAAGATATGCTTGTAGATGAAAGTTAGTCAATAGAAAAGTGAAGAATTGAAGTAAGAAAAGAAAATCGAATTTCATTTTTAAGGAGTATGCTTTGAGAAGTAATAAGTATTTAGAAAAGTGAAGAAGTAAAGTAAGAAAAGAATATCTAATGATAAGTTTTCGTAGCAAGCACTAAAATATAAGTTTGAATATCCAAAATGTTAGTAATAATGTCACAATTACGAATCTTTATTCGGTTCGGCAAGATATGCTTGTAGATGAAAGTTAGTCAATAGAAAAGTGAAGAAGTGAAGTAAGAAAAGAAAATCGAATTTTAGTTTTATTGAGTATGCTTTGAGAAGTAATAAGTATTTAGAAAAGTGATGAAGTAAAGTAAGAAAAGAAGATAGAATTTCATTTTTAAGGAGTATGCTTTGAGAAGTAATAAGTATTTAGAAAAGTGAAGAAGTAAAGTAAGAAAAGAATATCTAATGATAAGTTTTCGTAGCAAGCACTAAAATATAAGTTTGAATATCCAAAATGTTAGTAATAATGTCACAATTACGAATCTTTATTCGGTTCGGCAAGATATGCTTGTAGATGAAAGTTAGTCAATAGAAAAGTGAAGAAGTGAAGTAAGAAAAGAAAATCGAATTTTAGTTTTATTGAGTATGCTTTGAGAAGTAATAAGTATTTAGAAAAGTGATGAAGTAAAGTAAGAAAAGAAGATAGAATTTCATTTTTAAGGAGTATGCTTTGAGAAGTAATAAGTATTTAGAAAAGTGAAGAAGTAAAGTAAGAAAAGAATATCTAATGATAAGTTTTCGTAGCAAGCACTAAAATATAAGTTTGAATATCCAAAATGTTAGTAATAATGTCACAATTACGAATCTTTATTCGGTTCGGCAAGATATGCTTGTAGATGAAAGTTAGTCAATAGAAAAGTGAAGAAGTGAAGTAAGAAAAGAAAATCGAATTTTAGTTTTATTGAGTATGCTTTGAGAAGTAATAAGTATTTAGAAAAGTGATGAAGTAAAGTAAGAAAAGAAGATAGAATTTCATTTTTAAGGAGTATGCTTTGAGAAGTAATAAGTATTTAGAAAAGTGAAGAAGTAAAGTAAGAAAAGAATATCTAATGATAAGTTTTCGTAGCAAGCACTAAAATATAAGTTTGAATATCCAAAATGTTAGTAATAATGTCACAATTACGAATCTTTATTCGGTTCGGCAAGATATGCTTGTAGATGAAAGTTAGTCAATAGAAAAGTGAAGAATTGAAGTAAGAAAAGAAAATCGAATTTCATTTTTAAGGAGTATGCTTTGAGAAGTAATAAGTATTTAGAAAAGTGAAGAAGTAAAGTAAGAAAAGAATATCTAATGATAAGTTTTCGTAGCAAGCACTAAAATATAAGTTTGAATATCCAAAATGTTAGTAATAATGTCACAATTACGAATCTTTATTCGGTTCGGCAAGATATGCTTGTAGATGAAAGTTAGTCAATAGAAAAGTGAAGAATTGAAGTAAGAAAAGAAAATCGAATTTCAGTTTTAAGGAGTATGCTTTGAGAAGTAAAAAGTATTTAGAAAAGTGATGAAGTAAAGTAAGAAAAGAAGATAGAATTTCATTTTTAAGGATTATGCTTTGAGAAGTAATAAGTATTTAGAAAAGTGAAGAAGTGAATTAAGAAAAGAATATCTAATGATAAGTTTTCGTAGCAAGCACTAAAATATAAGTTTGAATATCCAAAATGTTAGTAATAATGTCACAATTACGAATCTTTATTCGGTTCGGCAAGATATGCTTGTAGATGAAAGTTAGTCAATAGAAAAGTGAAGAAGTGAAGTAAGAAAAGAAAATCGAATTTTAGTTTTATTGAGTATGCTTTGAGAAGTAATAAGTATTTAGAAAAGTGATGAAGTAAAGTAAGAAAAGAAGATAGAATTTCATTTTTAAGGAGTATGCTTTGAGAAGTAATAAGTATTTAGAAAAGTGATGAAGTAAAGTAAGAAAAGAAGATAGAATTTCATTTTTAAGGATTATGCTTTGAGAAGTAATAAGTATTTAGAAAAGTGAAGAAGTGAATTAAGAAAAGAATATCTAATGATAAGTTTTCGTAGCAAGCACTAAAATATAAGTTTGAATATCCAAAATGTTAGTAATAATGTCACAATTACGAATCTTTATTCGGTTCGGCAAGATATGCTTGTAGATGAAAGTTAGTCAATAGAAAAGTGAAGAAGTGAAGTAAGAAAAGAAAATCGAATTTTAGTTTTATTGAGTATGCTTTGAGAAGTAATAAGTATTTAGAAAAGTGATGAAGTAAAGTAAGAAAAGAAGATAGAATTTCATTTTTAAGGAGTATGCTTTGAGAAGTAATAAGTATTTAGAAAAGTGAAGAAGTAAAGTAAGAAAAGAATATCTAATGATAAGTTTTCGTAGCAAGCACTAAAATATAAGTTTGAATATCCAAAATGTTAGTAATAATGTCACAATTACGAATCTTTATTCGGTTCGGCAAGATATGCTTGTAGATGAAAGTTAGTCAATAGAAAAGTGAAGAATTGAAGTAAGAAAAGAAAATCGAATTTCAGTTTTAAGGAGTATGCTTTGAGAAGTAAAAAGTATTTAGAAAAGTGATGAAGTAAAGTAAGAAAAGAAGATAGAATTTCATTTTTAAGGATTATGCTTTGAGAAGTAATAAGTATTTAGAAAAGTGAAGAAGTGAATTAAGAAAAGAATATCTAATGATAAGTTTTCGTAGCAAGCACTAAAATATAAGTTTGAATATCCAAAATGTTAGTAATAATGTCACAATTACGAATCTTTATTCGGTTCGGCAAGATATGCTTGTAGATGAAAGTTAGTCAATAGAAAAGTGAAGAAGTGAAGTAAGAAAAGAAAATCGAATTTTAGTTTTATTGAGTATGCTTTGAGAAGTAATAAGTATTTAGAAAAGTGATGAAGTAAAGTAAGAAAAGAAGATAGAATTTCATTTTTAAGGAGTATGCTTTGAGAAGTAATAAGTATTTAGAAAAGTGAAGAAGTAAAGTAAGAAAAGAATATCTAATGATAAGTTTTCGTAGCAAGCACTAAAATATAAGTTTGAATATCCAAAATGTTAGTAATAATGTCACAATTACGAATCTTTATTCGGTTCGGCAAGATATGCTTGTAGATGAAAGTTAGTCAATAGAAAAGTGAAGAATTGAAGTAAGAAAAGAAAATCGAATTTCAGTTTTAAGGAGTATGCTTTGAGAAGTAAAAAGTATTTAGAAAAGTGATGAAGTAAAGTAAGAAAAGAAGATAGAATTTCATTTTTAAGGATTATGCTTTGAGAAGTAATAAGTATTTAGAAAAGTGAAGAAGTGAATTAAGAAAAGAATATCTAATGATAAGTTTTCGTAGCAAGCACTAAAATATAAGTTTGAATATCCAAAATGTTAGTAATAATGTCACAATTACGAATCTTTATTCGGTTCGGCAAGATATGCTTGTAGATGAAAGTTAGTCAATAGAAAAGTGAAGAAGTGAAGTAAGAAAAGAAAATCGAATTTTAGTTTTATTGAGTATGCTTTGAGAAGTAATAAGTATTTAGAAAAGTGATGAAGTAAAGTAAGAAAAGAAGATAGAATTTCATTTTTAAGGAGTATGCTTTGAGAAGTAATAAGTATTTAGAAAAGTGAAGAAGTAAAGTAAGAAAAGAATATCTAATGATAAGTTTTCGTAGCAAGCACTAAAATATAAGTTTGAATATCCAAAATGTTAGTAATAATGTCACAATTACGAATCTTTATTCGGTTCGGCAAGATATGCTTGTAGATGAAAGTTAGTCAATAGAAAAGTGAAGAAGTGAAGTAAGAAAAGAAAATCGAATTTTAGTTTTATTGAGTATGCTTTGAGAAGTAATAAGTATTTAGAAAAGTGATGAAGTAAAGTAAGAAAAGAAGATAGAATTTCATTTTTAAGGATTATGCTTTGAGAAGTAATAAGTATTTAGAAAAGTGAAGAAGTGAATTAAGAAAAGAATATCTAATGATAAGTTTTCGTAGCAAGCACTAAAATATAAGTTTGAATATCCAAAATGTTAGTAATAATGTCACAATTACGAATCTTTATTCGGTTCGGCAAGATATGCTTGTAGATGAAAGTTAGTCAATAGAAAAGTGAAGAATTGAAGTAAGAAAAGAAAATCGAATTTCAGTTTTAAGGAGTATGCTTTGAGAAGTAAAAAGTATTTAGAAAAGTGATGAAGTAAAGTAAGAAAAGAAGATAGAATTTCATTTTTAAGGATTATGCTTTGAGAAGTAATAAGTATTTAGAAAAGTGAAGAAGTGAATTAAGAAAAGAATATCTAATGATAAGTTTTCGTAGCAAGCACTAAAATATAAGTTTGAATATCCAAAATGTTAGTAATAATGTCACAATTACGAATCTTTATTCGGTTCGGCAAGATATGCTTGTAGATGAAAGTTAGTCAATAGAAAAGTGAAGAAGTGAAGTAAGAAAAGAAAATCGAATTTTAGTTTTATTGAGTATGCTTTGAGAAGTAATAAGTATTTAGAAAAGTGATGAAGTAAAGTAAGAAAAGAAGATAGAATTTCATTTTTAAGGAGTATGCTTTGAGAAGTAATAAGTATTTAGAAAAGTGAAGAAGTAAAGTAAGAAAAGAATATCTAATGATAAGTTTTCGTAGCAAGCACTAAAATATAAGTTTGAATATCCAAAATGTTAGTAATAATGTCACAATTACGAATCTTTATTCGGTTCGGCAAGATATGCTTGTAGATGAAAGTTAGTCAATAGAAAAGTGAAGAAGTGAAGTAAGAAAAGAAAATCGAATTTTAGTTTTATTGAGTATGCTTTGAGAAGTAATAAGTATTTAGAAAAGTGATGAAGTAAAGTAAGAAAAGAAGATAGAATTTCATTTTTAAGGAGTATGCTTTGAGAAGTAATAAGTATTTAGAAAAGTGAAGAAGTAAAGTAAGAAAAGAATATCTAATGATAAGTTTTCGTAGCAAGCACTAAAATATAAGTTTGAATATCCAAAATGTTAGTAATAATGTCACAATTACGAATCTTTATTCGGTTCGGCAAGATATGCTTGTAGATGAAAGTTAGTCAATAGAAAAGTGAAGAAGTGAAGTAAGAAAAGAAAATCGAATTTTAGTTTTATTGAGTATGCTTTGAGAAGTAATAAGTATTTAGAAAAGTGATGAAGTAAAGTAAGAAAAGAAGATAGAATTTCATTTTTAAGGAGTATGCTTTGAGAAGTAATAAGTATTTAGAAAAGTGAAGAAGTAAAGTAAGAAAAGAATATCTAATGATAAGTTTTCGTAGCAAGCACTAAAATATAAGTTTGAATATCCAAAATGTTAGTAATAATGTCACAATTACGAATCTTTATTCGGTTCGGCAAGATATGCTTGTAGATGAAAGTTAGTCAATAGAAAAGTGAAGAAGTGAAGTAAGAAAAGAAAATCGAATTTTAGTTTTATTGAGTATGCTTTGAGAAGTAATAAGTATTTAGAAAAGTGATGAAGTAAAGTAAGAAAAGAAGATAGAATTTCATTTTTAAGGAGTATGCTTTGAGAAGTAATAAGTATTTAGAAAAGTGAAGAAGTAAAGTAAGAAAAGAATATCTAATGATAAGTTTTCGTAGCAAGCACTAAAATATAAGTTTGAATATCCAAAATGTTAGTAATAATGTCACAATTACGAATCTTTATTCGGTTCGGCAAGATATGCTTGTAGATGAAAGTTAGTCAATAGAAAAGTGAAGAATTGAAGTAAGAAAAGAAAATCGAATTTCATTTTTAAGGAGTATGCTTTGAGAAGTAATAAGTATTTAGAAAAGTGAAGAAGTAAAGTAAGAAAAGAATATCTAATGATAAGTTTTCGTAGCAAGCACTAAAATATAAGTTTGAATATCCAAAATGTTAGTAATAATGTCACAATTACGAATCTTTATTCGGTTCGGCAAGATATGCTTGTAGATGAAAGTTAGTCAATAGAAAAGTGAAGAATTGAAGTAAGAAAAGAAAATCGAATTTCAGTTTTAAGGAGTATGCTTTGAGAAGTAAAAAGTATTTAGAAAAGTGATGAAGTAAAGTAAGAAAAGAAGATAGAATTTCATTTTTAAGGATTATGCTTTGAGAAGTAATAAGTATTTAGAAAAGTGAAGAAGTAAAGTAAGAAAAGAATATCTAATGATAAGTTTTCGTAGCAAGCACTAAAATATAAGTTTGAATATCCAAAATGTTAGTAATAATGTCACAATTACGAATCTTTATTCGGTTCGGCAAGATATGCTTGTAGATGAAAGTTAGTCAATAGAAAAGTGAAGAATTGAAGTAAGAAAAGAAAATCGAATTTCATTTTTAAGGAGTATGCTTTGAGAAGTAATAAGTATTTAGAAAAGTGAAGAAGTAAAGTAAGAAAAGAATATCTAATGATAAGTTTTCGTAGCAAGCACTAAAATATAAGTTTGAATATCCAAAATGTTAGTAATAATGTCACAATTACGAATCTTTATTCGGTTCGGCAAGATATGCTTGTAGATGAAAGTTAGTCAATAGAAAAGTGAAGAAGTGAAGTAAGAAAAGAAAATCGAATTTTAGTTTTATTGAGTATGCTTTGAGAAGTAATAAGTATTTAGAAAAGTGATGAAGTAAAGTAAGAAAAGAAGATAGAATTTCATTTTTAAGGAGTATGCTTTGAGAAGTAATAAGTATTTAGAAAAGTGAAGAAGTAAAGTAAGAAAAGAATATCTAATGATAAGTTTTCGTAGCAAGCACTAAAATATAAGTTTGAATATCCAAAATGTTAGTAATAATGTCACAATTACGAATCTTTATTCGGTTCGGCAAGATATGCTTGTAGATGAAAGTTAGTCAATAGAAAAGTGAAGAAGTGAAGTAAGAAAAGAAAATCGAATTTTAGTTTTATTGAGTATGCTTTGAGAAGTAATAAGTATTTAGAAAAGTGATGAAGTAAAGTAAGAAAAGAAGATAGAATTTCATTTTTAAGGAGTATGCTTTGAGAAGTAATAAGTATTTAGAAAAGTGAAGAAGTAAAGTAAGAAAAGAATATCTAATGATAAGTTTTCGTAGCAAGCACTAAAATATAAGTTTGAATATCCAAAATGTTAGTAATAATGTCACAATTACGAATCTTTATTCGGTTCGGCAAGATATGCTTGTAGATGAAAGTTAGTCAATAGAAAAGTGAAGAATTGAAGTAAGAAAAGAAAATCGAATTTCATTTTTAAGGAGTATGCTTTGAGAAGTAATAAGTATTTAGAAAAGTGAAGAAGTAAAGTAAGAAAAGAATATCTAATGATAAGTTTTCGTAGCAAGCACTAAAATATAAGTTTGAATATCCAAAATGTTAGTAATAATGTCACAATTACGAATCTTTATTCGGTTCGGCAAGATATGCTTGTAGATGAAAGTTAGTCAATAGAAAAGTGAAGAAGTGAAGTAAGAAAAGAAAATCGAATTTTAGTTTTATTGAGTATGCTTTGAGAAGTAATAAGTATTTAGAAAAGTGATGAAGTAAAGTAAGAAAAGAAGATAGAATTTCATTTTTAAGGAGTATGCTTTGAGAAGTAATAAGTATTTAGAAAAGTGAAGAAGTAAAGTAAGAAAAGAATATCTAATGATAAGTTTTCGTAGCAAGCACTAAAATATAAGTTTGAATATCCAAAATGTTAGTAATAATGTCACAATTACGAATCTTTATTCGGTTCGGCAAGATATGCTTGTAGATGAAAGTTAGTCAATAGAAAAGTGAAGAAGTGAAGTAAGAAAAGAAAATCGAATTTTAGTTTTATTGAGTATGCTTTGAGAAGTAATAAGTATTTAGAAAAGTGATGAAGTAAAGTAAGAAAAGAAGATAGAATTTCATTTTTAAGGAGTATGCTTTGAGAAGTAATAAGTATTTAGAAAAGTGAAGAAGTAAAGTAAGAAAAGAATATCTAATGATAAGTTTTCGTAGCAAGCACTAAAATATAAGTTTGAATATCCAAAATGTTAGTAATAATGTCACAATTACGAATCTTTATTCGGTTCGGCAAGATATGCTTGTAGATGAAAGTTAGTCAATAGAAAAGTGAAGAAGTGAAGTAAGAAAAGAAAATCGAATTTTAGTTTTATTGAGTATGCTTTGAGAAGTAATAAGTATTTAGAAAAGTGATGAAGTAAAGTAAGAAAAGAAGATAGAATTTCATTTTTAAGGAGTATGCTTTGAGAAGTAATAAGTATTTAGAAAAGTGAAGAAGTAAAGTAAGAAAAGAATATCTAATGATAAGTTTTCGTAGCAAGCACTAAAATATAAGTTTGAATATCCAAAATGTTAGTAATAATGTCACAATTACGAATCTTTATTCGGTTCGGCAAGATATGCTTGTAGATGAAAGTTAGTCAATAGAAAAGTGAAGAATTGAAGTAAGAAAAGAAAATCGAATTTCATTTTTAAGGAGTATGCTTTGAGAAGTAATAAGTATTTAGAAAAGTGAAGAAGTAAAGTAAGAAAAGAATATCTAATGATAAGTTTTCGTAGCAAGCACTAAAATATAAGTTTGAATATCCAAAATGTTAGTAATAATGTCACAATTACGAATCTTTATTCGGTTCGGCAAGATATGCTTGTAGATGAAAGTTAGTCAATAGAAAAGTGAAGAATTGAAGTAAGAAAAGAAAATCGAATTTCAGTTTTAAGGAGTATGCTTTGAGAAGTAAAAAGTATTTAGAAAAGTGATGAAGTAAAGTAAGAAAAGAAGATAGAATTTCATTTTTAAGGATTATGCTTTGAGAAGTAATAAGTATTTAGAAAAGTGAAGAAGTAAAGTAAGAAAAGAATATCTAATGATAAGTTTTCGTAGCAAGCACTAAAATATAAGTTTGAATATCCAAAATGTTAGTAATAATGTCACAATTACGAATCTTTATTCGGTTCGGCAAGATATGCTTGTAGATGAAAGTTAGTCAATAGAAAAGTGAAGAATTGAAGTAAGAAAAGAAAATCGAATTTCATTTTTAAGGAGTATGCTTTGAGAAGTAATAAGTATTTAGAAAAGTGAAGAAGTAAAGTAAGAAAAGAATATCTAATGATAAGTTTTCGTAGCAAGCACTAAAATATAAGTTTGAATATCCAAAATGTTAGTAATAATGTCACAATTACGAATCTTTATTCGGTTCGGCAAGATATGCTTGTAGATGAAAGTTAGTCAATAGAAAAGTGAAGAAGTGAAGTAAGAAAAGAAAATCGAATTTTAGTTTTATTGAGTATGCTTTGAGAAGTAATAAGTATTTAGAAAAGTGATGAAGTAAAGTAAGAAAAGAAGATAGAATTTCATTTTTAAGGAGTATGCTTTGAGAAGTAATAAGTATTTAGAAAAGTGAAGAAGTAAAGTAAGAAAAGAATATCTAATGATAAGTTTTCGTAGCAAGCACTAAAATATAAGTTTGAATATCCAAAATGTTAGTAATAATGTCACAATTACGAATCTTTATTCGGTTCGGCAAGATATGCTTGTAGATGAAAGTTAGTCAATAGAAAAGTGAAGAATTGAAGTAAGAAAAGAAAATCGAATTTCATTTTTAAGGAGTATGCTTTGAGAAGTAATAAGTATTTAGAAAAGTGAAGAAGTAAAGTAAGAAAAGAATATCTAATGATAAGTTTTCGTAGCAAGCACTAAAATATAAGTTTGAATATCCAAAATGTTAGTAATAATGTCACAATTACGAATCTTTATTCGGTTCGGCAAGATATGCTTGTAGATGAAAGTTAGTCAATAGAAAAGTGAAGAATTGAAGTAAGAAAAGAAAATCGAATTTCAGTTTTAAGGAGTATGCTTTGAGAAGTAAAAAGTATTTAGAAAAGTGATGAAGTAAAGTAAGAAAAGAAGATAGAATTTCATTTTTAAGGATTATGCTTTGAGAAGTAATAAGTATTTAGAAAAGTGAAGAAGTAAAGTAAGAAAAGAATATCTAATGATAAGTTTTCGTAGCAAGCACTAAAATATAAGTTTGAATATCCAAAATGTTAGTAATAATGTCACAATTACGAATCTTTATTCGGTTCGGCAAGATATGCTTGTAGATGAAAGTTAGTCAATAGAAAAGTGAAGAATTGAAGTAAGAAAAGAAAATCGAATTTCATTTTTAAGGAGTATGCTTTGAGAAGTAATAAGTATTTAGAAAAGTGAAGAAGTAAAGTAAGAAAAGAATATCTAATGATAAGTTTTCGTAGCAAGCACTAAAATATAAGTTTGAATATCCAAAATGTTAGTAATAATGTCACAATTACGAATCTTTATTCGGTTCGGCAAGATATGCTTGTAGATGAAAGTTAGTCAATAGAAAAGTGAAGAAGTGAAGTAAGAAAAGAAAATCGAATTTTAGTTTTATTGAGTATGCTTTGAGAAGTAATAAGTATTTAGAAAAGTGATGAAGTAAAGTAAGAAAAGAAGATAGAATTTCATTTTTAAGGAGTATGCTTTGAGAAGTAATAAGTATTTAGAAAAGTGAAGAAGTAAAGTAAGAAAAGAATATCTAATGATAAGTTTTCGTAGCAAGCACTAAAATATAAGTTTGAATATCCAAAATGTTAGTAATAATGTCACAATTACGAATCTTTATTCGGTTCGGCAAGATATGCTTGTAGATGAAAGTTAGTCAATAGAAAAGTGAAGAATTGAAGTAAGAAAAGAAAATCGAATTTCAGTTTTAAGGAGTATGCTTTGAGAAGTAAAAAGTATTTAGAAAAGTGATGAAGTAAAGTAAGAAAAGAAGATAGAATTTCATTTTTAAGGATTATGCTTTGAGAAGTAATAAGTATTTAGAAAAGTGAAGAAGTAAAGTAAGAAAAGAATATCTAATGATAAGTTTTCGTAGCAAGCACTAAAATATAAGTTTGAATATCCAAAATGTTAGTAATAATGTCACAATTACGAATCTTTATTCGGTTCGGCAAGATATGCTTGTAGATGAAAGTTAGTCAATAGAAAAGTGAAGAATTGAAGTAAGAAAAGAAAATCGAATTTCATTTTTAAGGAGTATGCTTTGAGAAGTAATAAGTATTTAGAAAAGTGAAGAAGTAAAGTAAGAAAAGAATATCTAATGATAAGTTTTCGTAGCAAGCACTAAAATATAAGTTTGAATATCCAAAATGTTAGTAATAATGTCACAATTACGAATCTTTATTCGGTTCGGCAAGATATGCTTGTAGATGAAAGTTAGTCAATAGAAAAGTGAAGAATTGAAGTAAGAAAAGAAAATCGAATTTCATTTTTAAGGAGTATGCTTTGAGAAGTAATAAGTATTTAGAAAAGTGAAGAAGTAAAGTAAGAAAAGAATATCTAATGATAAGTTTTCGTAGCAAGCACTAAAATATAAGTTTGAATATCCAAAATGTTAGTAATAATGTCACAATTACGAATCTTTATTCGGTTCGGCAAGATATGCTTGTAGATGAAAGTTAGTCAATAGAAAAGTGAAGAAGTGAAGTAAGAAAAGAAAATCGAATTTTAGTTTTATTGAGTATGCTTTGAGAAGTAATAAGTATTTAGAAAAGTGATGAAGTAAAGTAAGAAAAGAAGATAGAATTTCATTTTTAAGGAGTATGCTTTGAGAAGTAATAAGTATTTAGAAAAGTGAAGAAGTAAAGTAAGAAAAGAATATCTAATGATAAGTTTTCGTAGCAAGCACTAAAATATAAGTTTGAATATCCAAAATGTTAGTAATAATGTCACAATTACGAATCTTTATTCGGTTCGGCAAGATATGCTTGTAGATGAAAGTTAGTCAATAGAAAAGTGAAGAAGTGAAGTAAGAAAAGAAAATCGAATTTTAGTTTTATTGAGTATGCTTTGAGAAGTAATAAGTATTTAGAAAAGTGATGAAGTAAAGTAAGAAAAGAAGATAGAATTTCATTTTTAAGGAGTATGCTTTGAGAAGTAATAAGTATTTAGAAAAGTGAAGAAGTAAAGTAAGAAAAGAATATCTAATGATAAGTTTTCGTAGCAAGCACTAAAATATAAGTTTGAATATCCAAAATGTTAGTAATAATGTCACAATTACGAATCTTTATTCGGTTCGGCAAGATATGCTTGTAGATGAAAGTTAGTCAATAGAAAAGTGAAGAAGTGAAGTAAGAAAAGAAAATCGAATTTTAGTTTTATTGAGTATGCTTTGAGAAGTAATAAGTATTTAGAAAAGTGATGAAGTAAAGTAAGAAAAGAAGATAGAATTTCATTTTTAAGGAGTATGCTTTGAGAAGTAATAAGTATTTAGAAAAGTGAAGAAGTAAAGTAAGAAAAGAATATCTAATGATAAGTTTTCGTAGCAAGCACTAAAATATAAGTTTGAATATCCAAAATGTTAGTAATAATGTCACAATTACGAATCTTTATTCGGTTCGGCAAGATATGCTTGTAGATGAAAGTTAGTCAATAGAAAAGTGAAGAATTGAAGTAAGAAAAGAAAATCGAATTTCATTTTTAAGGAGTATGCTTTGAGAAGTAATAAGTATTTAGAAAAGTGAAGAAGTAAAGTAAGAAAAGAATATCTAATGATAAGTTTTCGTAGCAAGCACTAAAATATAAGTTTGAATATCCAAAATGTTAGTAATAATGTCACAATTACGAATCTTTATTCGGTTCGGCAAGATATGCTTGTAGATGAAAGTTAGTCAATAGAAAAGTGAAGAATTGAAGTAAGAAAAGAAAATCGAATTTCAGTTTTAAGGAGTATGCTTTGAGAAGTAAAAAGTATTTAGAAAAGTGATGAAGTAAAGTAAGAAAAGAAGATAGAATTTCATTTTTAAGGATTATGCTTTGAGAAGTAATAAGTATTTAGAAAAGTGAAGAAGTAAAGTAAGAAAAGAATATCTAATGATAAGTTTTCGTAGCAAGCACTAAAATATAAGTTTGAATATCCAAAATGTTAGTAATAATGTCACAATTACGAATCTTTATTCGGTTCGGCAAGATATGCTTGTAGATGAAAGTTAGTCAATAGAAAAGTGAAGAATTGAAGTAAGAAAAGAAAATCGAATTTTAGTTTTAAGGAGTATGCTTTGAGAAGTAATAAGTATTTAGAAAAGTGAAGAAGTAAAGTAAGAAAAGAATATCTAATGATAAGTTTTCGTAGCAAGCACTAAAATATAAGTTTGAATATCCAAAATGTTAGTAATAATGTCACAATTACGAATCTTTATTCGGTTCGGCAAGATATGCTTGTAGATGAAAGTTAGTCAATAGAAAAGTGAAGAAGTGAAGTAAGAAAAGAAAATCGAATTTTAGTTTTATTGAGTATGCTTTGAGAAGTAATAAGTATTTAGAAAAGTGATGAAGTAAAGTAAGAAAAGAAGATAGAATTTCATTTTTAAGGAGTATGCTTTGAGAAGTAATAAGTATTTAGAAAAGTGAAGAAGTAAAGTAAGAAAAGAATATCTAATGATAAGTTTTCGTAGCAAGCACTAAAATATAAGTTTGAATATCCAAAATGTTAGTAATAATGTCACAATTACGAATCTTTATTCGGTTCGGCAAGATATGCTTGTAGATGAAAGTTAGTCAATAGAAAAGTGAAGAATTGAAGTAAGAAAAGAAAATCGAATTTCAGTTTTAAGGAGTATGCTTTGAGAAGTAAAAAGTATTTAGAAAAGTGATGAAGTAAAGTAAGAAAAGAAGATAGAATTTCATTTTTAAGGATTATGCTTTGAGAAGTAATAAGTATTTAGAAAAGTGAAGAAGTAAAGTAAGAAAAGAATATCTAATGATAAGTTTTCGTAGCAAGCACTAAAATATAAGTTTGAATATCCAAAATGTTAGTAATAATGTCACAATTACGAATCTTTATTCGGTTCGGCAAGATATGCTTGTAGATGAAAGTTAGTCAATAGAAAAGTGAAGAATTGAAGTAAGAAAAGAAAATCGAATTTCATTTTTAAGGAGTATGCTTTGAGAAGTAATAAGTATTTAGAAAAGTGAAGAAGTAAAGTAAGAAAAGAATATCTAATGATAAGTTTTCGTAGCAAGCACTAAAATATAAGTTTGAATATCCAAAATGTTAGTAATAATGTCACAATTACGAATCTTTATTCGGTTCGGCAAGATATGCTTGTAGATGAAAGTTAGTCAATAGAAAAGTGAAGAATTGAAGTAAGAAAAGAAAATCGAATTTCATTTTTAAGGAGTATGCTTTGAGAAGTAATAAGTATTTAGAAAAGTGAAGAAGTAAAGTAAGAAAAGAATATCTAATGATAAGTTTTCGTAGCAAGCACTAAAATATAAGTTTGAATATCCAAAATGTTAGTAATAATGTCACAATTACGAATCTTTATTCGGTTCGGCAAGATATGCTTGTAGATGAAAGTTAGTCAATAGAAAAGTGAAGAATTGAAGTAAGAAAAGAAAATCGAATTTCAGTTTTAAGGAGTATGCTTTGAGAAGTAAAAAGTATTTAGAAAAGTGATGAAGTAAAGTAAGAAAAGAAGATAGAATTTCATTTTTAAGGATTATGCTTTGAGAAGTAATAAGTATTTAGAAAAGTGAAGAAGTAAAGTAAGAAAAGAATATCTAATGATAAGTTTTCGTAGCAAGCACTAAAATATAAGTTTGAATATCCAAAATGTTAGTAATAATGTCACAATTACGAATCTTTATTCGGTTCGGCAAGATATGCTTGTAGATGAAAGTTAGTCAATAGAAAAGTGAAGAATTGAAGTAAGAAAAGAAAATCGAATTTCATTTTAAGGAGTAAGGTAGTATGCTTTGAGAAGTAATAAGTATTTAGAAAAGTGAAGAAGTAAAGTAAGAAAAGAATATCTAATGATAAGTTTTCGTAGCAAGCACTAAAATATAAGTTTGAATATCCAAAATGTTAGTAATAATGTCACAATTACGAATCTTTATTCGGTTCGGCAAGATATGCTTGTAGATGAAAGTTAGTCAATAGAAAAGTGAAGAATTGAAGTAAGAAAAGAAAATCGAATTTCATTTTTAAGGAGTATGCTTTGAGAAGTAATAAGTATTTAGAAAAGTGAAGAAGTAAAGTAAGAAAAGAATATCTAATGATAAGTTTTCGTAGCAAGCACTAAAATATAAGTTTGAATATCCAAAATGTTAGTAATAATGTCACAATTACGAATCTTTATTCGGTTCGGCAAGATATGCTTGTAGATGAAAGTTAGTCAATAGAAAAGTGAAGAATTGAAGTAAGAAAAGAAAATCGAATTTCAGTTTTAAGGAGTATGCTTTGAGAAGTAAAAAGTATTTAGAAAAGTGATGAAGTAAAGTAAGAAAAGAAGATAGAATTTCATTTTTAAGGATTATGCTTTGAGAAGTAATAAGTATTTAGAAAAGTGAAGAAGTAAAGTAAGAAAAGAATATCTAATGATAAGTTTTCGTAGCAAGCACTAAAATATAAGTTTGAATATCCAAAATGTTAGTAATAATGTCACAATTACGAATCTTTATTCGGTTCGGCAAGATATGCTTGTAGATGAAAGTTAGTCAATAGAAAAGTGAAGAATTGAAGTAAGAAAAGAAAATCGAATTTCAGTTTTAAGGAGTATGCTTTGAGAAGTAAAAAGTATTTAGAAAAGTGATGAAGTAAAGTAAGAAAAGAAGATAGAATTTCATTTTTAAGGATTATGCTTTGAGAAGTAATAAGTATTTAGAAAAGTGAAGAAGTAAAGTAAGAAAAGAATATCTAATGATAAGTTTTCGTAGCAAGCACTAAAATATAAGTTTGAATATCCAAAATGTTAGTAATAATGTCACAATTACGAATCTTTATTCGGTTCGGCAAGATATGCTTGTAGATGAAAGTTAGTCAATAGAAAAGTGAAGAATTGAAGTAAGAAAAGAAAATCGAATTTCATTTTTAAGGAGTATGCTTTGAGAAGTAATAAGTATTTAGAAAAGTGAAGAAGTAAAGTAAGAAAAGAATATCTAATGATAAGTTTTCGTAGCAAGCACTAAAATATAAGTTTGAATATCCAAAATGTTAGTAATAATGTCACAATTACGAATCTTTATTCGGTTCGGCAAGATATGCTTGTAGATGAAAGTTAGTCAATAGAAAAGTGAAGAAGTGAAGTAAGAAAAGAAAATCGAATTTTAGTTTTATTGAGTATGCTTTGAGAAGTAATAAGTATTTAGAAAAGTGATGAAGTAAAGTAAGAAAAGAAGATAGAATTTCATTTTTAAGGAGTATGCTTTGAGAAGTAATAAGTATTTAGAAAAGTGAAGAAGTAAAGTAAGAAAAGAATATCTAATGATAAGTTTTCGTAGCAAGCACTAAAATATAAGTTTGAATATCCAAAATGTTAGTAATAATGTCACAATTACGAATCTTTATTCGGTTCGGCAAGATATGCTTGTAGATGAAAGTTAGTCAATAGAAAAGTGAAGAAGTGAAGTAAGAAAAGAAAATCGAATTTTAGTTTTATTGAGTATGCTTTGAGAAGTAATAAGTATTTAGAAAAGTGATGAAGTAAAGTAAGAAAAGAAGATAGAATTTCATTTTTAAGGAGTATGCTTTGAGAAGTAATAAGTATTTAGAAAAGTGAAGAAGTAAAGTAAGAAAAGAATATCTAATGATAAGTTTTCGTAGCAAGCACTAAAATATAAGTTTGAATATCCAAAATGTTAGTAATAATGTCACAATTACGAATCTTTATTCGGTTCGGCAAGATATGCTTGTAGATGAAAGTTAGTCAATAGAAAAGTGAAGAAGTGAAGTAAGAAAAGAAAATCGAATTTTAGTTTTATTGAGTATGCTTTGAGAAGTAATAAGTATTTAGAAAAGTGATGAAGTAAAGTAAGAAAAGAAGATAGAATTTCATTTTTAAGGAGTATGCTTTGAGAAGTAATAAGTATTTAGAAAAGTGAAGAAGTAAAGTAAGAAAAGAATATCTAATGATAAGTTTTCGTAGCAAGCACTAAAATATAAGTTTGAATATCCAAAATGTTAGTAATAATGTCACAATTACGAATCTTTATTCGGTTCGGCAAGATATGCTTGTAGATGAAAGTTAGTCAATAGAAAAGTGAAGAATTGAAGTAAGAAAAGAAAATCGAATTTCATTTTTAAGGAGTATGCTTTGAGAAGTAATAAGTATTTAGAAAAGTGAAGAAGTAAAGTAAGAAAAGAATATCTAATGATAAGTTTTCGTAGCAAGCACTAAAATATAAGTTTGAATATCCAAAATGTTAGTAATAATGTCACAATTACGAATCTTTATTCGGTTCGGCAAGATATGCTTGTAGATGAAAGTTAGTCAATAGAAAAGTGAAGAATTGAAGTAAGAAAAGAAAATCGAATTTCAGTTTTAAGGAGTATGCTTTGAGAAGTAAAAAGTATTTAGAAAAGTGATGAAGTAAAGTAAGAAAAGAAGATAGAATTTCATTTTTAAGGATTATGCTTTGAGAAGTAATAAGTATTTAGAAAAGTGAAGAAGTAAAGTAAGAAAAGAATATCTAATGATAAGTTTTCGTAGCAAGCACTAAAATATAAGTTTGAATATCCAAAATGTTAGTAATAATGTCACAATTACGAATCTTTATTCGGTTCGGCAAGATATGCTTGTAGATGAAAGTTAGTCAATAGAAAAGTGAAGAATTGAAGTAAGAAAAGAAAATCGAATTTCAGTTTTAAGGAGTATGCTTTGAGAAGTAAAAAGTATTTAGAAAAGTGATGAAGTAAAGTAAGAAAAGAAGATAGAATTTCATTTTTAAGGATTATGCTTTGAGAAGTAATAAGTATTTAGAAAAGTGAAGAAGTAAAGTAAGAAAAGAATATCTAATGATAAGTTTTCGTAGCAAGCACTAAAATATAAGTTTGAATATCCAAAATGTTAGTAATAATGTCACAATTACGAATCTTTATTCGGTTCGGCAAGATATGCTTGTAGATGAAAGTTAGTCAATAGAAAAGTGAAGAATTGAAGTAAGAAAAGAAAATCGAATTTCATTTTTAAGGAGTATGCTTTGAGAAGTAATAAGTATTTAGAAAAGTGAAGAAGTAAAGTAAGAAAAGAATATCTAATGATAAGTTTTCGTAGCAAGCACTAAAATATAAGTTTGAATATCCAAAATGTTAGTAATAATGTCACAATTACGAATCTTTATTCGGTTCGGCAAGATATGCTTGTAGATGAAAGTTAGTCAATAGAAAAGTGAAGAAGTGAAGTAAGAAAAGAAAATCGAATTTTAGTTTTATTGAGTATGCTTTGAGAAGTAATAAGTATTTAGAAAAGTGATGAAGTAAAGTAAGAAAAGAAGATAGAATTTCATTTTTAAGGAGTATGCTTTGAGAAGTAATAAGTATTTAGAAAAGTGAAGAAGTAAAGTAAGAAAAGAATATCTAATGATAAGTTTTCGTAGCAAGCACTAAAATATAAGTTTGAATATCCAAAATGTTAGTAATAATGTCACAATTACGAATCTTTATTCGGTTCGGCAAGATATGCTTGTAGATGAAAGTTAGTCAATAGAAAAGTGAAGAATTGAAGTAAGAAAAGAAAATCGAATTTCAGTTTTAAGGAGTATGCTTTGAGAAGTAAAAAGTATTTAGAAAAGTGATGAAGTAAAGTAAGAAAAGAAGATAGAATTTCATTTTTAAGGATTATGCTTTGAGAAGTAATAAGTATTTAGAAAAGTGAAGAAGTGAATTAAGAAAAGAATATCTAATGATAAGTTTTCGTAGCAAGCACTAAAATATAAGTTTGAATATCCAAAATGTTAGTAATAATGTCACAATTACGAATCTTTATTCGGTTCGGCAAGATATGCTTGTAGATGAAAGTTAGTCAATAGAAAAGTGAAGAAGTGAAGTAAGAAAAGAAAATCGAATTTTAGTTTTATTGAGTATGCTTTGAGAAGTAATAAGTATTTAGAAAAGTGATGAAGTAAAGTAAGAAAAGAAGATAGAATTTCATTTTTAAGGAGTATGCTTTGAGAAGTAATAAGTATTTAGAAAAGTGAAGAAGTGAATTAAGAAAAGAATATCTAATGATAAGTTTTCGTAGCAAGCACTAAAATATAAGTTTGAATATCCAAAATGTTAGTAATAATGTCACAATTACGAATCTTTATTCGGTTCGGCAAGATATGCTTGTAGATGAAAGTTAGTCAATAGAAAAGTGAAGAATTGAAGTAAGAAAAGAAAATCGAATTTCAGTTTTAAGGAGTATGCTTTGAGAAGTAAAAAGTATTTAGAAAAGTGATGAAGTAAAGTAAGAAAAGAAGATAGAATTTCATTTTTAAGGATTATGCTTTGAGAAGTAATAAGTATTTAGAAAAGTGAAGAAGTGAATTAAGAAAAGAATATCTAATGATAAGTTTTCGTAGCAAGCACTAAAATATAAGTTTGAATATCCAAAATGTTAGTAATAATGTCACAATTACGAATCTTTATTCGGTTCGGCAAGATATGCTTGTAGATGAAAGTTAGTCAATAGAAAAGTGAAGAAGTGAAGTAAGAAAAGAAAATCGAATTTTAGTTTTATTGAGTATGCTTTGAGAAGTAATAAGTATTTAGAAAAGTGATGAAGTAAAGTAAGAAAAGAAGATAGAATTTCATTTTTAAGGAGTATGCTTTGAGAAGTAATAAGTATTTAGAAAAGTGAAGAAGTAAAGTAAGAAAAGAATATCTAATGATAAGTTTTCGTAGCAAGCACTAAAATATAAGTTTGAATATCCAAAATGTTAGTAATAATGTCACAATTACGAATCTTTATTCGGTTCGGCAAGATATGCTTGTAGATGAAAGTTAGTCAATAGAAAAGTGAAGAAGTGAAGTAAGAAAAGAAAATCGAATTTTAGTTTTATTGAGTATGCTTTGAGAAGTAATAAGTATTTAGAAAAGTGAAGAAGTAAAGTAAGAAAAGAATATCTAATGATAAGTTTTCGTAGCAAGCACTAAAATATAAGTTTGAATATCCAAAATGTTAGTAATAATGTCACAATTACGAATCTTTATTCGGTTCGGCAAGATATGCTTGTAGATGAAAGTTAGTCAATAGAAAAGTGAAGAATTGAAGTAAGAAAAGAAAATCGAATTTCAGTTTTAAGGAGTATGCTTTGAGAAGTAAAAAGTATTTAGAAAAGTGATGAAGTAAAGTAAGAAAAGAAGATAGAATTTCATTTTTAAGGATTATGCTTTGAGAAGTAATAAGTATTTAGAAAAGTGAAGAAGTAAAGTAAGAAAAGAATATCTAATGATAAGTTTTCGTAGCAAGCACTAAAATATAAGTTTGAATATCCAAAATGTTAGTAATAATGTCACAATTACGAATCTTTATTCGGTTCGGCAAGATATGCTTGTAGATGAAAGTTAGTCAATAGAAAAGTGAAGAATTGAAGTAAGAAAAGAAAATCGAATTTCATTTTTAAGGAGTATGCTTTGAGAAGTAATAAGTATTTAGAAAAGTGAAGAAGTAAAGTAAGAAAAGAATATCTAATGATAAGTTTTCGTAGCAAGCACTAAAATATAAGTTTGAATATCCAAAATGTTAGTAATAATGTCACAATTACGAATCTTTATTCGGTTCGGCAAGATATGCTTGTAGATGAAAGTTAGTCAATAGAAAAGTGAAGAAGTGAAGTAAGAAAAGAAAATCGAATTTTAGTTTTATTGAGTATGCTTTGAGAAGTAATAAGTATTTAGAAAAGTGATGAAGTAAAGTAAGAAAAGAAGATAGAATTTCATTTTTAAGGAGTATGCTTTGAGAAGTAATAAGTATTTAGAAAAGTGAAGAAGTAAAGTAAGAAAAGAATATCTAATGATAAGTTTTCGTAGCAAGCACTAAAATATAAGTTTGAATATCCAAAATGTTAGTAATAATGTCACAATTACGAATCTTTATTCGGTTCGGCAAGATATGCTTGTAGATGAAAGTTAGTCAATAGAAAAGTGAAGAAGTGAAGTAAGAAAAGAAAATCGAATTTTAGTTTTATTGAGTATGCTTTGAGAAGTAATAAGTATTTAGAAAAGTGATGAAGTAAAGTAAGAAAAGAAGATAGAATTTCATTTTTAAGGAGTATGCTTTGAGAAGTAATAAGTATTTAGAAAAGTGAAGAAGTAAAGTAAGAAAAGAATATCTAATGATAAGTTTTCGTAGCAAGCACTAAAATATAAGTTTGAATATCCAAAATGTTAGTAATAATGTCACAATTACGAATCTTTATTCGGTTCGGCAAGATATGCTTGTAGATGAAAGTTAGTCAATAGAAAAGTGAAGAAGTGAAGTAAGAAAAGAAAATCGAATTTTAGTTTTATTGAGTATGCTTTGAGAAGTAATAAGTATTTAGAAAAGTGATGAAGTAAAGTAAGAAAAGAAGATAGAATTTCATTTTTAAGGATTATGCTTTGAGAAGTAATAAGTATTTAGAAAAGTGAAGAAGTAAAGTAAGAAAAGAATATCTAATGATAAGTTTTCGTAGCAAGCACTAAAATATAAGTTTGAATATCCAAAATGTTAGTAATAATGTCACAATTACGAATCTTTATTCGGTTCGGCAAGATATGCTTGTAGATGAAAGTTAGTCAATAGAAAAGTGAAGAATTGAAGTAAGAAAAGAAAATCGAATTTCAGTTTTAAGGAGTATGCTTTGAGAAGTAATAAGTATTTAGAAAAGTGAAGAAGTAAAGTAAGAAAAGAATATCTAATGATAAGTTTTCGTAGCAAGCACTAAAATATAAGTTTGAATATCCAAAATGTTAGTAATAATGTCACAATTACGAATCTTTATTCGGTTCGGCAAGATATGCTTGTAGATGAAAGTTAGTCAATAGAAAAGTGAAGAAGTGAAGTAAGAAAAGAAAATCGAATTTTAGTTTTATTGAGTATGCTTTGAGAAGTAAAAAGTATTTAGAAAAGTGATGAAGTAAAGTAAGAAAAGAAGATAGAATTTCATTTTTAAGGAGTATGCTTTGAGAAGTAATAAGTATTTAGAAAAGTGAAGAAGTAAAGTAAGAAAAGAATATCTAATGATAAGTTTTCGTAGCAAGCACTAAAATATAAGTTTGAATATCCAAAATGTTAGTAATAATGTCACAATTACGAATCTTTATTCGGTTCGGCAAGATATGCTTGTAGATGAAAGTTAGTCAATAGAAAAGTGAAGAAGTGAAGTAAGAAAAGAAAATCGAATTTTAGTTTTATTGAGTATGCTTTGAGAAGTAATAAGTATTTAGAAAAGTGAAGAAGTAAAGTAAGAAAAGAATATCTAATGATAAGTTTTCGTAGCAAGCACTAAAATATAAGTTTGAATATCCAAAATGTTAGTAATAATGTCACAATTACGAATCTTTATTCGGTTCGGCAAGATATGCTTGTAGATGAAAGTTAGTCAATAGAAAAGTGAAGAATTGAAGTAAGAAAAGAAAATCGAATTTCAGTTTTAAGGAGTATGCTTTGAGAAGTAAAAAGTATTTAGAAAAGTGATGAAGTAAAGTAAGAAAAGAAGATAGAATTTCATTTTTAAGGATTATGCTTTGAGAAGTAATAAGTATTTAGAAAAGTGAAGAAGTAAAGTAAGAAAAGAATATCTAATGATAAGTTTTCGTAGCAAGCACTAAAATATAAGTTTGAATATCCAAAATGTTAGTAATAATGTCACAATTACGAATCTTTATTCGGTTCGGCAAGATATGCTTGTAGATGAAAGTTAGTCAATAGAAAAGTGAAGAATTGAAGTAAGAAAAGAAAATCGAATTTCATTTTTAAGGAGTATGCTTTGAGAAGTAATAAGTATTTAGAAAAGTGAAGAAGTAAAGTAAGAAAAGAATATCTAATGATAAGTTTTCGTAGCAAGCACTAAAATATAAGTTTGAATATCCAAAATGTTAGTAATAATGTCACAATTACGAATCTTTATTCGGTTCGGCAAGATATGCTTGTAGATGAAAGTTAGTCAATAGAAAAGTGAAGAAGTGAAGTAAGAAAAGAAAATCGAATTTTAGTTTTATTGAGTATGCTTTGAGAAGTAATAAGTATTTAGAAAAGTGATGAAGTAAAGTAAGAAAAGAAGATAGAATTTCATTTTTAAGGATTATGCTTTGAGAAGTAATAAGTATTTAGAAAAGTGAAGAAGTAAAGTAAGAAAAGAATATCTAATGATAAGTTTTCGTAGCAAGCACTAAAATATAAGTTTGAATATCCAAAATGTTAGTAATAATGTCACAATTACGAATCTTTATTCGGTTCGGCAAGATATGCTTGTAGATGAAAGTTAGTCAATAGAAAAGTGAAGAATTGAAGTAAGAAAAGAAAATCGAATTTCAGTTTTAAGGAGTATGCTTTGAGAAGTAATAAGTATTTAGAAAAGTGAAGAAGTAAAGTAAGAAAAGAATATCTAATGATAAGTTTTCGTAGCAAGCACTAAAATATAAGTTTGAATATCCAAAATGTTAGTAATAATGTCACAATTACGAATCTTTATTCGGTTCGGCAAGATATGCTTGTAGATGAAAGTTAGTCAATAGAAAAGTGAAGAAGTGAAGTAAGAAAAGAAAATCGAATTTTAGTTTTATTGAGTATGCTTTGAGAAGTAAAAAGTATTTAGAAAAGTGATGAAGTAAAGTAAGAAAAGAAGATAGAATTTCATTTTTAAGGAGTATGCTTTGAGAAGTAATAAGTATTTAGAAAAGTGAAGAAGTAAAGTAAGAAAAGAATATCTAATGATAAGTTTTCGTAGCAAGCACTAAAATATAAGTTTGAATATCCAAAATGTTAGTAATAATGTCACAATTACGAATCTTTATTCGGTTCGGCAAGATATGCTTGTAGATGAAAGTTAGTCAATAGAAAAGTGAAGAAGTGAAGTAAGAAAAGAAAATCGAATTTTAGTTTTATTGAGTATGCTTTGAGAAGTAATAAGTATTTAGAAAAGTGAAGAAGTAAAGTAAGAAAAGAATATCTAATGATAAGTTTTCGTAGCAAGCACTAAAATATAAGTTTGAATATCCAAAATGTTAGTAATAATGTCACAATTACGAATCTTTATTCGGTTCGGCAAGATATGCTTGTAGATGAAAGTTAGTCAATAGAAAAGTGAAGAATTGAAGTAAGAAAAGAAAATCGAATTTCAGTTTTAAGGAGTATGCTTTGAGAAGTAAAAAGTATTTAGAAAAGTGATGAAGTAAAGTAAGAAAAGAAGATAGAATTTCATTTTTAAGGATTATGCTTTGAGAAGTAATAAGTATTTAGAAAAGTGAAGAAGTAAAGTAAGAAAAGAATATCTAATGATAAGTTTTCGTAGCAAGCACTAAAATATAAGTTTGAATATCCAAAATGTTAGTAATAATGTCACAATTACGAATCTTTATTCGGTTCGGCAAGATATGCTTGTAGATGAAAGTTAGTCAATAGAAAAGTGAAGAATTGAAGTAAGAAAAGAAAATCGAATTTCATTTTTAAGGAGTATGCTTTGAGAAGTAATAAGTATTTAGAAAAGTGAAGAAGTAAAGTAAGAAAAGAATATCTAATGATAAGTTTTCGTAGCAAGCACTAAAATATAAGTTTGAATATCCAAAATGTTAGTAATAATGTCACAATTACGAATCTTTATTCGGTTCGGCAAGATATGCTTGTAGATGAAAGTTAGTCAATAGAAAAGTGAAGAAGTGAAGTAAGAAAAGAAAATCGAATTTTAGTTTTATTGAGTATGCTTTGAGAAGTAATAAGTATTTAGAAAAGTGATGAAGTAAAGTAAGAAAAGAAGATAGAATTTCATTTTTAAGGAGTATGCTTTGAGAAGTAATAAGTATTTAGAAAAGTGAAGAAGTAAAGTAAGAAAAGAATATCTAATGATAAGTTTTCGTAGCAAGCACTAAAATATAAGTTTGAATATCCAAAATGTTAGTAATAATGTCACAATTACGAATCTTTATTCGGTTCGGCAAGATATGCTTGTAGATGAAAGTTAGTCAATAGAAAAGTGAAGAAGTGAAGTAAGAAAAGAAAATCGAATTTTAGTTTTATTGAGTATGCTTTGAGAAGTAATAAGTATTTAGAAAAGTGATGAAGTAAAGTAAGAAAAGAAGATAGAATTTCATTTTTAAGGAGTATGCTTTGAGAAGTAATAAGTATTTAGAAAAGTGAAGAAGTAAAGTAAGAAAAGAATATCTAATGATAAGTTTTCGTAGCAAGCACTAAAATATAAGTTTGAATATCCAAAATGTTAGTAATAATGTCACAATTACGAATCTTTATTCGGTTCGGCAAGATATGCTTGTAGATGAAAGTTAGTCAATAGAAAAGTGAAGAAGTGAAGTAAGAAAAGAAAATCGAATTTTAGTTTTATTGAGTATGCTTTGAGAAGTAATAAGTATTTAGAAAAGTGATGAAGTAAAGTAAGAAAAGAAGATAGAATTTCATTTTTAAGGATTATGCTTTGAGAAGTAATAAGTATTTAGAAAAGTGAAGAAGTAAAGTAAGAAAAGAATATCTAATGATAAGTTTTCGTAGCAAGCACTAAAATATAAGTTTGAATATCCAAAATGTTAGTAATAATGTCACAATTACGAATCTTTATTCGGTTCGGCAAGATATGCTTGTAGATGAAAGTTAGTCAATAGAAAAGTGAAGAATTGAAGTAAGAAAAGAAAATCGAATTTCAGTTTTAAGGAGTATGCTTTGAGAAGTAATAAGTATTTAGAAAAGTGAAGAAGTAAAGTAAGAAAAGAATATCTAATGATAAGTTTTCGTAGCAAGCACTAAAATATAAGTTTGAATATCCAAAATGTTAGTAATAATGTCACAATTACGAATCTTTATTCGGTTCGGCAAGATATGCTTGTAGATGAAAGTTAGTCAATAGAAAAGTGAAGAAGTGAAGTAAGAAAAGAAAATCGAATTTTAGTTTTATTGAGTATGCTTTGAGAAGTAAAAAGTATTTAGAAAAGTGATGAAGTAAAGTAAGAAAAGAAGATAGAATTTCATTTTTAAGGAGTATGCTTTGAGAAGTAATAAGTATTTAGAAAAGTGAAGAAGTAAAGTAAGAAAAGAATATCTAATGATAAGTTTTCGTAGCAAGCACTAAAATATAAGTTTGAATATCCAAAATGTTAGTAATAATGTCACAATTACGAATCTTTATTCGGTTCGGCAAGATATGCTTGTAGATGAAAGTTAGTCAATAGAAAAGTGAAGAAGTGAAGTAAGAAAAGAAAATCGAATTTTAGTTTTATTGAGTATGCTTTGAGAAGTAAAAAGTATTTAGAAAAGTGATGAAGTAAAGTAAGAAAAGAAGATAGAATTTCATTTTTAAGGAGTATGCTTTGAGAAGTAATAAGTATTTAGAAAAGTGAAGAAGTAAAGTAAGAAAAGAATATCTAATGATAAGTTTTCGTAGCAAGCACTAAAATATAAGTTTGAATATCCAAAATGTTAGTAATAATGTCACAATTACGAATCTTTATTCGGTTCGGCAAGATATGCTTGTAGATGAAAGTTAGTCAATAGAAAAGTGAAGAATTGAAGTAAGAAAAGAAAATCGAATTTCAGTTTTAAGGAGTATGCTTTGAGAAGTAAAAAGTATTTAGAAAAGTGATGAAGTAAAGTAAGAAAAGAAGATAGAATTTCATTTTTAAGGATTATGCTTTGAGAAGTAATAAGTATTTAGAAAAGTGAAGAAGTGAATTAAGAAAAGAATATCTAATGATAAGTTTTCGTAGCAAGCACTAAAATATAAGTTTGAATATCCAAAATGTTAGTAATAATGTCACAATTACGAATCTTTATTCGGTTCGGCAAGATATGCTTGTAGATGAAAGTTAGTCAATAGAAAAGTGAAGAAGTGAAGTAAGAAAAGAAAATCGAATTTTAGTTTTATTGAGTATGCTTTGAGAAGTAATAAGTATTTAGAAAAGTGATGAAGTAAAGTAAGAAAAGAAGATAGAATTTCATTTTTAAGGAGTATGCTTTGAGAAGTAATAAGTATTTAGAAAAGTGAAGAAGTAAAGTAAGAAAAGAATATCTAATGATAAGTTTTCGTAGCAAGCACTAAAATATAAGTTTGAATATCCAAAATGTTAGTAATAATGTCACAATTACGAATCTTTATTCGGTTCGGCAAGATATGCTTGTAGATGAAAGTTAGTCAATAGAAAAGTGAAGAATTGAAGTAAGAAAAGAAAATCGAATTTCAGTTTTAAGGAGTATGCTTTGAGAAGTAAAAAGTATTTAGAAAAGTGATGAAGTAAAGTAAGAAAAGAAGATAGAATTTCATTTTTAAGGATTATGCTTTGAGAAGTAATAAGTATTTAGAAAAGTGAAGAAGTGAATTAAGAAAAGAATATCTAATGATAAGTTTTCGTAGCAAGCACTAAAATATAAGTTTGAATATCCAAAATGTTAGTAATAATGTCACAATTACGAATCTTTATTCGGTTCGGCAAGATATGCTTGTAGATGAAAGTTAGTCAATAGAAAAGTGAAGAAGTGAAGTAAGAAAAGAAAATCGAATTTTAGTTTTATTGAGTATGCTTTGAGAAGTAATAAGTATTTAGAAAAGTGATGAAGTAAAGTAAGAAAAGAAGATAGAATTTCATTTTTAAGGAGTATGCTTTGAGAAGTAATAAGTATTTAGAAAAGTGAAGAAGTGAATTAAGAAAAGAATATCTAATGATAAGTTTTCGTAGCAAGCACTAAAATATAAGTTTGAATATCCAAAATGTTAGTAATAATGTCACAATTACGAATCTTTATTCGGTTCGGCAAGATATGCTTGTAGATGAAAGTTAGTCAATAGAAAAGTGAAGAAGTGAAGTAAGAAAAGAAAATCGAATTTTAGTTTTATTGAGTATGCTTTGAGAAGTAATAAGTATTTAGAAAAGTGATGAAGTAAAGTAAGAAAAGAAGATAGAATTTCATTTTTAAGGATTATGCTTTGAGAAGTAATAAGTATTTAGAAAAGTGAAGAAGTGAATTAAGAAAAGAATATCTAATGATAAGTTTTCGTAGCAAGCACTAAAATATAAGTTTGAATATCCAAAATGTTAGTAATAATGTCACAATTACGAATCTTTATTCGGTTCGGCAAGATATGCTTGTAGATGAAAGTTAGTCAATAGAAAAGTGAAGAATTGAAGTAAGAAAAGAAAATCGAATTTCAGTTTTAAGGAGTATGCTTTGAGAAGTAATAAGTATTTAGAAAAGTGAAGAAGTAAAGTAAGAAAAGAATATCTAATGATAAGTTTTCGTAGCAAGCACTAAAATATAAGTTTGAATATCCAAAATGTTAGTAATAATGTCACAATTACGAATCTTTATTCGGTTCGGCAAGATATGCTTGTAGATGAAAGTTAGTCAATAGAAAAGTGAAGAAGTGAAGTAAGAAAAGAAAATCGAATTTTAGTTTTATTGAGTATGCTTTGAGAAGTAATAAGTATTTAGAAAAGTGATGAAGTAAAGTAAGAAAAGAAGATAGAATTTCATTTTTAAGGAGTATGCTTTGAGAAGTAATAAGTATTTAGAAAAGTGAAGAAGTAAAGTAAGAAAAGAATATCTAATGATAAGTTTTCGTAGCAAGCACTAAAATATAAGTTTGAATATCCAAAATGTTAGTAATAATGTCACAATTACGAATCTTTATTCGGTTCGGCAAGATATGCTTGTAGATGAAAGTTAGTCAATAGAAAAGTGAAGAATTGAAGTAAGAAAAGAAAATCGAATTTCAGTTTTAAGGAGTATGCTTTGAGAAGTAATAAGTATTTAGAAAAGTGAAGAAGTAAAGTAAGAAAAGAATATCTAATGATAAGTTTTCGTAGCAAGCACTAAAATATAAGTTTGAATATCCAAAATGTTAGTAATAATGTCACAATTACGAATCTTTATTCGGTTCGGCAAGATATGCTTGTAGATGAAAGTTAGTCAATAGAAAAGTGAAGAAGTGAAGTAAGAAAAGAAAATCGAATTTTAGTTTTATTGAGTATGCTTTGAGAAGTAATAAGTATTTAGAAAAGTGATGAAGTAAAGTAAGAAAAGAAGATAGAATTTCATTTTTAAGGATTATGCTTTGAGAAGTAATAAGTATTTAGAAAAGTGAAGAAGTGAATTAAGAAAAGAATATCTAATGATAAGTTTTCGTAGCAAGCACTAAAATATAAGTTTGAATATCCAAAATGTTAGTAATAATGTCACAATTACGAATCTTTATTCGGTTCGGCAAGATATGCTTGTAGATGAAAGTTAGTCAATAGAAAAGTGAAGAATTGAAGTAAGAAAAGAAAATCGAATTTCAGTTTTAAGGAGTATGCTTTGAGAAGTAATAAGTATTTAGAAAAGTGAAGAAGTAAAGTAAGAAAAGAATATCTAATGATAAGTTTTCGTAGCAAGCACTAAAATATAAGTTTGAATATCCAAAATGTTAGTAATAATGTCACAATTACGAATCTTTATTCGGTTCGGCAAGATATGCTTGTAGATGAAAGTTAGTCAATAGAAAAGTGAAGAAGTGAAGTAAGAAAAGAAAATCGAATTTTAGTTTTATTGAGTATGCTTTGAGAAGTAATAAGTATTTAGAAAAGTGATGAAGTAAAGTAAGAAAAGAAGATAGAATTTCATTTTTAAGGAGTATGCTTTGAGAAGTAATAAGTATTTAGAAAAGTGAAGAAGTAAAGTAAGAAAAGAATATCTAATGATAAGTTTTCGTAGCAAGCACTAAAATATAAGTTTGAATATCCAAAATGTTAGTAATAATGTCACAATTACGAATCTTTATTCGGTTCGGCAAGATATGCTTGTAGATGAAAGTTAGTCAATAGAAAAGTGAAGAATTGAAGTAAGAAAAGAAAATCGAATTTCAGTTTTAAGGAGTATGCTTTGAGAAGTAATAAGTATTTAGAAAAGTGAAGAAGTAAAGTAAGAAAAGAATATCTAATGATAAGTTTTCGTAGCAAGCACTAAAATATAAGTTTGAATATCCAAAATGTTAGTAATAATGTCACAATTACGAATCTTTATTCGGTTCGGCAAGATATGCTTGTAGATGAAAGTTAGTCAATAGAAAAGTGAAGAAGTGAAGTAAGAAAAGAAAATCGAATTTTAGTTTTATTGAGTATGCTTTGAGAAGTAATAAGTATTTAGAAAAGTGATGAAGTAAAGTAAGAAAAGAAGATAGAATTTCATTTTTAAGGAGTATGCTTTGAGAAGTAATAAGTATTTAGAAAAGTGAAGAAGTAAAGTAAGAAAAGAATATCTAATGATAAGTTTTCGTAGCAAGCACTAAAATATAAGTTTGAATATCCAAAATGTTAGTAATAATGTCACAATTACGAATCTTTATTCGGTTCGGCAAGATATGCTTGTAGATGAAAGTTAGTCAATAGAAAAGTGAAGAATTGAAGTAAGAAAAGAAAATCGAATTTCAGTTTTAAGGAGTATGCTTTGAGAAGTAAAAAGTATTTAGAAAAGTGATGAAGTAAAGTAAGAAAAGAAGATAGAATTTCATTTTTAAGGATTATGCTTTGAGAAGTAATAAGTATTTAGAAAAGTGAAGAAGTGAATTAAGAAAAGAATATCTAATGATAAGTTTTCGTAGCAAGCACTAAAATATAAGTTTGAATATCCAAAATGTTAGTAATAATGTCACAATTACGAATCTTTATTCGGTTCGGCAAGATATGCTTGTAGATGAAAGTTAGTCAATAGAAAAGTGAAGAAGTGAAGTAAGAAAAGAAAATCGAATTTTAGTTTTATTGAGTATGCTTTGAGAAGTAATAAGTATTTAGAAAAGTGATGAAGTAAAGTAAGAAAAGAAGATAGAATTTCATTTTTAAGGATTATGCTTTGAGAAGTAATAAGTATTTAGAAAAGTGAAGAAGTGAATTAAGAAAAGAATATCTAATGATAAGTTTTCGTAGCAAGCACTAAAATATAAGTTTGAATATCCAAAATGTTAGTAATAATGTCACAATTACGAATCTTTATTCGGTTCGGCAAGATATGCTTGTAGATGAAAGTTAGTCAATAGAAAAGTGAAGAAGTGAAGTAAGAAAAGAAAATCGAATTTTAGTTTTATTGAGTATGCTTTGAGAAGTAATAAGTATTTAGAAAAGTGATGAAGTAAAGTAAGAAAAGAAGATAGAATTTCATTTTTAAGGATTATGCTTTGAGAAGTAATAAGTATTTAGAAAAGTGAAGAAGTGAATTAAGAAAAGAATATCTAATGATAAGTTTTCGTAGCAAGCACTAAAATATAAGTTTGAATATCCAAAATGTTAGTAATAATGTCACAATTACGAATCTTTATTCGGTTCGGCAAGATATGCTTGTAGATGAAAGTTAGTCAATAGAAAAGTGAAGAATTGAAGTAAGAAAAGAAAATCGAATTTCAGTTTTAAGGAGTATGCTTTGAGAAGTAATAAGTATTTAGAAAAGTGAAGAAGTAAAGTAAGAAAAGAAGATAGAATATCAGTTTTAAGGAGTGAGCTTTGAGAAGTAATAAGTATTTAGAAAAGTGAAGAAGTAAAGTAAGAAAAGAAGATAAAGTTTCAGTTTTAAGGAGTGAGCTTTGAGAAGTAATAAGTATTTAGAAAAGTGAAGAAGTAAAGTAAGAAAAGAAGAAAGAGTTTCAGTTTTAAGGAGTAAGCTTTGAGAAGTAATAAGTATTTAGAAAAGTGAAGAAGTAAAGTAAGAAAAGAAGATAGAGTTTCAGTTTTAAAGAGTATCTTTGAGAAGTAATAAGTATTTAGACAAGTGAAGAAGTAAAGTAAGAAAAGAAGATAGAATATCAGTTTTAAGGAGTAAGCTTTGAGAAGTAATAAGTATTTTGAAAAGTGAAGAAGTAAAGTAAGAAAAGAAGATAAAGTTTCAGTTTTAAGGAGTAAGCTTTGAGAAGTAATAAGTATTTAGAAAAGTGAAGAAGTAAAGTAAGAAAAGAAGATAAAGTTTCAGTTTTAAGGAGTAAGCTTTGAGAAGTAATAAGTATTTAGAAAAGTGAAGAAGTAAAGTAAGAAAAGAAGAAAGAGTTTCAGTTTTAAGGAGTGAGCTTTGAGAAGTAATAAGTATTTTGAAAAGTGAAGAAGTAAAGTAAGAAAAGAAGATAAAGTTTCAGTTTTAAGGAGTAAGCTTTGAGAAGTAATAAGTATTTAGACAAGTGAAGAAGTAAAGTAAGAAAAGAAGATAGAGTTTCAGTTTTAAAGAGTAAGCTTTGAGAATTAATAAGTATTTAGAAAAGTGAAGAAGTAAAGTAAGAAAAGAAGATAGAGTTTCAGTTTTAAAGAGTAAGCTTTGAGAAGTAATAAGTATTTAGAAAAGTGAAGAAGTAAAGTAAGAAAAGAAGATAGAATATCAGTTTTAAGGAGTAAGCTTTGAGAAGTAATAAGTATTTAGAAAAGTGAAGAAGTAAAGTAAGAAAAGAAGATAAAGTTTCAGTTTTAAGGAGTAAGCTTTGAGAAGTAATAAGTATTTAGAAAAGTGAAGAAGTAAAGTAAGAAAAGAAGATAGAGTTTCAGTTTTAAAGAGTATGCTTTGAGAAGTAATAAGTATTTAGAAAAGTGAAGAAGTAAAGTAAGAAAAGAAGGTAGAATATCAGTTTTAAGGAGTGAGCTTTGAGAAGTAATAAGTATTTAGAAAAGTGAAGAAGTAAAGTAAGAAAAGAAGATAGAATATCAGTTTTAAGGAGTGAGCTTTGAGAAGTAATAAGTATTTTGAAAAGTGAAGAAGTAAAGTAAGAAAAGAAGATAGAATATCAGTTTTAAGGAGTAAGCTTTGAGAAGTAATAAGTATTTAGAAAAGTGAAGAAGTAAAGTAAGAAAAGAAGATAGAGTTTCAGTTTTAAAGAGTGAGTTTGAGAAGTAATAAGTATTTAGAAAAGTGAAGAAGTAAAGTAAGAAAAGAAGATAAAGTTTCAGTTTTAAAGAGTAAGCTTTGAGAAGTAATAAGTATTTAGAAAAGTGAAGAAGTAAAGTAAGAAAAGAAGATAAAGTTTCAGTTTTAAGGAGTAAGCTTTGAGAAGTAATAAGTATTTAGAAAAGTGAAGAAGTAAAGTAAGAAAAGAAGATAGAGTTTCAGTTTTAAGGAGTAAGCTTTGAGAAGTAATAAGTATTTAGAAAAGTGAAGAAGTAAAGTAAGAAAAGAAGATAGAATATCAGTTTTAAGGAGTAAGCTTTGAGAAGTAATAAGTATTTAGAAAAGTGAAGAAGTAAAGTAAGAAAAGAAGATAGAATATCAGTTTTAAGGAGTAAGCTTTGAGAAGTAATAAGTATTTAGAAAAGTGAAGAAGTAAAGTAAGAAAAGAAGATAAAGTTTCAGTTTTAAGGAGTAAGCTTTGAGAAGTAATAAGTATTTAGAAAAGTGAAGAAGTAAAGTAAGAAAAGAAGATAGAGTTTCAGTTTTAAGGAGTGAGCTTTGAGAAGTAATAAGTATTTAGAAAAGTGAAGAAGTAAAGTAAGAAAAGAAGGTAGAATATCAGTTTTAAGGAGTGAGCTTTGAGAAGTAATAAGTATTTAGAAAAGTGAAGAAGTAAAGTAAGAAAAGAAGATAGAATATCAGTTTTAAGGAGTAAGCTTTGAGAAGTAATAAGTATTTAGAAAAGTGAAGAAGTAAAGTAAGAAAAGAAGATAGAGTTTCAGTTTTAAAGAGTATCTTTGAGAAGTAATAAGTATTTAGAAAAGTGAAGAAGTAAAGTAAGAAAAGAAGAAAGAATTTCGGTTTTAAGGAGTAAGCTTTGAGAAGTAATAAGTATTTAGAAAAATGAAGAAGTAAAGTAAGAAAAGAAGATAAAGTTTCAGTTTTAAGGAGTGAGCTTTGAGAAGTAATAAGTATTTAGAAAAATGAAGAAGTAAAGTAAGAAAAGAAGAAAGAGTTTCAGTTTTAAGGAGTGAGCTTTGAGAAGTAATAAGTATTTTGAAAAGTGAAGAAGTAAAGTAAGAAAAGAAGATAAAGTTTCAGTTTTAAGGAGTATCTTTGAGAAGTAATAAGTATTTAGAAAAGTGAAGAAGTAAAGTAAGAAAAGAAGATAAAGTTTCAGTTTTAAGGAGTAAGCTTTGAGAAGTAATAAGTATTTAGAAAAGTGAAGAAGTAAAGTAAGAAAAGAAGATAAAGTTTCAGTTTTAAGGAGTGAGCTTTGAGAAGTAATAAGTATTTAGAAAAGTGAAGAAGTAAAGTAAGAAAAGAAGATAGAGTTTCAGTTTTAAAGAGTAAGCTTTGAGAAGTAATAAGTATTTAGAAAAGTGAAGAAGTAAAGTAAGAAAAGAAGATAAAGTTTCAGTTTTAAGGAGTATCTTTGAGAAGTAATAAGTATTTAGAAAAATGAAGAAGTAAAGTAAGAAAAGAAGATAGAATATCAGTTTTAAGGAGTGAGCTTTGAGAAGTAATAAGTATTTAGAAAAGTGAAGAAGTAAAGTAAGAAAAGAAGATAAAGTTTCAGTTTTAAGGAGTAAGCTTTGAGAAGTAATAAGTATTTAGAAAAGTGAAGAAGTAAAGTAAGAAAAGAAGATAGAATATCAGTTTTAAGGAGTATCTTTGAGAAGTAATAAGTATTTAGAAAAATGAAGAAGTAAAGTAAGAAAAGAAGATAGAGTTTCAGTTTTAAGGAGTAAGCTTTGAGAAGTAATAAGTATTTAGAAAAATGAAGAAGTAAAGTAAGAAAAGAAGAAAGAATTTCGGTTTTAAGGAGTAAGCTTTGAGAAGTAATAAGTATTTAGAAAAATGAAGAAGTAAAGTAAGAAAAGAAGATAAAGTTTCAGTTTTAAGGAGTGAGCTTTGAGAAGTAATAAGTATTTAGAAAAATGAAGAAGTAAAGTAAGAAAAGAAGAAAGAGTTTCAGTTTTAAGGAGTGAGCTTTGAGAAGTAATAAGTATTTTGAAAAGTGAAGAAGTAAAGTAAGAAAAGAAGATAAAGTTTCAGTTTTAAGGAGTATCTTTGAGAAGTAATAAGTATTTAGAAAAGTGAAGAAGTAAAGTAAGAAAAGAAGATAAAGTTTCAGTTTTAAGGAGTAAGCTTTGAGAAGTAATAAGTATTTAGAAAAGTGAAGAAGTAAAGTAAGAAAAGAAGATAAAGTTTCAGTTTTAAGGAGTGAGCTTTGAGAAGTAATAAGTATTTAGAAAAGTGAAGAAGTAAAGTAAGAAAAGAAGATAGAGTTTCAGTTTTAAAGAGTAAGCTTTGAGAAGTAATAAGTATTTAGAAAAGTGAAGAAGTAAAGTAAGAAAAGAAGATAAAGTTTCAGTTTTAAGGAGTATCTTTGAGAAGTAATAAGTATTTAGAAAAGTGAAGAAGTAAAGTAAGAAAAGAAGATAGAATATCAGTTTTAAGGAGTGAGCTTTGAGAAGTAATAAGTATTTAGAAAAGTGAAGAAGTAAAGTAAGAAAAGAAGAAAGAATTTCGGTTTTAAGGAGTAAGCTTTGAGAAGTAATAAGTATTTAGAAAAATGAAGAAGTAAAGTAAGAAAAGAAGATAAAGTTTCAGTTTTAAGGAGTGAGCTTTGAGAAGTAATAAGTATTTAGAAAAGTGAAGAAGTAAAGTAAGAAAAGAAGATAGAATATCAGTTTTAAGGAGTATCTTTGAGAAGTAATAAGTATTTAGAAAAATGAAGAAGTAAAGTAAGAAAAGAAGATAGAGTTTCAGTTTTAAGGAGTAAGCTTTGAGAAGTAATAAGTATTTAGAAAAATGAAGAAGTAAAGTAAGAAAAGAAGAAAGAATTTCGGTTTTAAGGAGTAAGCTTTGAGAAGTAATAAGTATTTAGAAAAATGAAGAAGTAAAGTAAGAAAAGAAGATAAAGTTTCAGTTTTAAGGAGTGAGCTTTGAGAAGTAATAAGTATTTAGAAAAATGAAGAAGTAAAGTAAGAAAAGAAGAAAGAGTTTCAGTTTTAAGGAGTGAGCTTTGAGAAGTAATAAGTATTTTGAAAAGTGAAGAAGTAAAGTAAGAAAAGAAGATAAAGTTTCAGTTTTAAGGAGTATCTTTGAGAAGTAATAAGTATTTAGAAAAGTGAAGAAGTAAAGTAAGAAAAGAAGATAGAATATCAGTTTTAAGGAGTAAGCTTTGAGAAGTAATAAGTATTTAGAAAAGTGAAGAAGTAAAGTAAGAAAAGAAGATAAAGTTTCAGTTTTAAGGAGTGAGCTTTGAGAAGTAATAAGTATTTAGAAAAGTGAAGAAGTAAAGTAAGAAAAGAAGATAAAGTTTCAGTTTTAAAGAGTAAGCTTTGAGAAGTAATAAGTATTTAGAAAAGTGAAGAAGTAAAGTAAGAAAAGAAGATAAAGTTTCAGTTTTAAGGAGTATCTTTGAGAAGTAATAAGTATTTAGAAAAGTGAAGAAGTAAAGTAAGAAAAGAAGATAGAATATCAGTTTTAAGGAGTGAGCTTTGAGAAGTAATAAGTATTTTGAAAAGTGAAGAAGTAAAGTAAGAAAAGAAGATAAAGTTTCAGTTTTAAGGAGTAAGCTTTGAGAAGTAATAAGTATTTAGAAAAGTGAAGAAGTAAAGTAAGAAAAGAAGATAGAATATCAGTTTTAAGGAGTATCTTTGAGAAGTAATAAGTATTTAGAAAAATGAAGAAGTAAAGTAAGAAAAGAAGATAGAGTTTCAGTTTTAAGGAGTAAGCTTTGAGAAGTAATAAGTATTTAGAAAAGTGAAGAAGTAAAGTAAGAAAAGAAGAAAGAGTTTCAGTTTTAAGGAGTGAGCTTTGAGAAGTAATAAGTATTTTGAAAAGTGAAGAAGTAAAGTAAGAAAAGAAGATAGAATATCAGTTTTAAGGAGTAAGCTTTGAGAAGTAATAAGTATTTAGAAAAGTGAAGAAGTAAAGTAAGAAAAGAAGATAGAGTTTCAGTTTTAAGGAGTAAGCTTTGAGAAGTAATAAGTATTTAGAAAAGTGAAGAAGTAAAGTAAGAAAAGAAGATAGAATATCAGTTTTAAGGAGTAAGCTTTGAGAAGTAATAAGTATTTAGAAAAGTGAAGAAGTAAAGTAAGAAAAGAAGATAGAATATCAGTTTTAAGGAGTAAGCTTTGAGAAGTAATAAGTATTTAGAAAAGTGAAGAAGTAAAGTAAGAAAAGAAGATAGAGTTTCAGTTTTAAGGAGTAAGCTTTGAGAAGTAATAAGTATTTAGAAAAGTGAAGAAGTAAAGTAAGAAAAGAAGATAGAATATCAGTTTTAAGGAGTATCTTTGAGAAGTAATAAGTATTTAGAAAAATGAAGAAGTAAAGTAAGAAAAGAAGATAAAGTTTCAGTTTTAAAGAGTAAGCTTTGAGAAGTAATAAGTATTTAGAAAAGTGAAGAAGTAAAGTAAGAAAAGAAGATAGAATATCAGTTTTAAAGAGTAAGCTTTGAGAAGTAATAAGTATTTAGAAAAGTGAAGAAGTAAAGTAAGAAAAGAAGATAAAGTTTCAGTTTTAAAGAGTAAGCTTTGAGAAGTAATAAGTATTTAGAAAAGTGAAGAAGTAAAGTAAGAAAAGAAGGTAGAATATCAGTTTTAAAGAGTAAGCTTTGAGAAGTAATAAGTATTTAGAAAAGTGAAGAAGTAAAGTAAGAAAAGAAGATAAAGTTTCAGTTTTAAAGAGTATGCTTTGAGAAGTAATAAGTATTTAGAAAAGTGAAGAAGTAAAGTAAGAAAAGAAGATAGAATATCAGTTTTAAGGAGTAAGCTTTGAGAAGTAATAAGTATTTAGAAAAGTGAAGAAGTAAAGTAAGAAAAGAAGATAGAGTTTCAGTTTTAAGGAGTAAGCTTTGAGAAGTAATAAGTATTTAGAAAAGTGAAGAAGTAAAGTAAGAAAAGAAGATAGAGTTTCAGTTTTAAGGAGTAAGCTTTGAGAAGTAATAAGTATTTAGAAAAGTGAAGAAGTAAAGTAAGAAAAGAAGATAAAGTTTCAGTTTTAAAGAGTAAGCTTTGAGAAGTAATAAGTATTTAGAAAAGTGAAGAAGTAAAGTAAGAAAAGAAGATAAAGTTTCAGTTTTAAAGAGTATGCTTTGAGAAGTAATAAGTATTTAGAAAAGTGAAGAAGTAAAGTAAGAAAAGAAGATAGAATATCAGTTTTAAGGAGTAAGCTTTGAGAAGTAATAAGTATTTAGAAAAGTGAAGAAGTAAAGTAAGAAAAGAAGATAGAGTTTCAGTTTTAAGGAGTAAGCTTTGAGAAGTAATAAGTATTTAGAAAAGTGAAGAAGTAAAGTAAGAAAAGAAGGTAGAATATCAGTTTTAAAGAGTAAGCTTTGAGAAGTAATAAGTATTTAGAAAAGTGAAGAAGTAAAGTAAGAAAAGAAGATAAAGTTTCAGTTTTAAAGAGTATGCTTTGAGAAGTAATAAGTATTTAGAAAAGTGAAGAAGTAAAGTAAGAAAAGAAGATAGAATATCAGTTTTAAGGAGTAAGCTTTGAGAAGTAATAAGTATTTAGAAAAGTGAAGAAGTAAAGTAAGAAAAGAAGATAGAGTTTCAGTTTTAAGGAGTAAGCTTTGAGAAGTAATAAGTATTTAGAAAAGTGAAGAAGTAAAGTAAGAAAAGAAGATAAAGTTTCAGTTTTAAAGAGTATGCTTTGAGAAGTAATAAGTATTTAGAAAAGTGAAGAAGTAAAGTAAGAAAAGAAGATAGAGTTTCAGTTTTAAGGAGTAAGCTTTGAGAAGTAATAAGTATTTAGAAAAGTGAAGAAGTAAAGTAAGAAAAGAAGATAAAGTTTCAGTTTTAAAGAGTATGCTTTGAGAAGTAATAAGTATTTAGAAAAGTGAAGAAGTAAAGTAAGAAAAGAAGATAGAATATCAGTTTTAAGGAGTATCTTTGAGAAGTAATAAGTATTTAGAAAAATGAAGAAGTAAAGTAAGAAAAGAAGATAAAGTTTCAGTTTTAAAGAGTAAGCTTTGAGAAGTAATAAGTATTTAGAAAAGTGAAGAAGTAAAGTAAGAAAAGAAGATAAAGTTTCAGTTTTAAAGAGTAAGCTTTGAGAAGTAATAAGTATTTAGAAAAGTGAAGAAGTAAAGTAAGAAAAGAAGATAAAGTTTCAGTTTTAAAGAGTATGCTTTGAGAAGTAATAAGTATTTAGAAAAGTGAAGAAGTAAAGTAAGAAAAGAAGATAGAATATCAGTTTTAAGGAGTATCTTTGAGAAGTAATAAGTATTTAGAAAAATGAAGAAGTAAAGTAAGAAAAGAAGATAGAGTTTCAGTTTTAAGGAGTAAGCTTTGAGAAGTAATAAGTATTTAGAAAAGTGAAGAAGTAAAGTAAGAAAAGAAGAAAGAGTTTCAGTTTTAAGGAGTGAGCTTTGAGAAGTAATAAGTATTTTGAAAAGTGAAGAAGTAAAGTAAGAAAAGAAGATAGAATATCAGTTTTAAGGAGTAAGCTTTGAGAAGTAATAAGTATTTAGAAAAGTGAAGAAGTAAAGTAAGAAAAGAAGATAGAGTTTCAGTTTTAAGGAGTAAGCTTTGAGAAGTAATAAGTATTTAGAAAAGTGAAGAAGTAAAGTAAGAAAAGAAGATAGAATATCAGTTTTAAGGAGTAAGCTTTGAGAAGTAATAAGTATTTAGAAAAGTGAAGAAGTAAAGTAAGAAAAGAAGATAGAATATCAGTTTTAAGGAGTAAGCTTTGAGAAGTAATAAGTATTTAGAAAAGTGAAGAAGTAAAGTAAGAAAAGAAGATAGAGTTTCAGTTTTAAGGAGTAAGCTTTGAGAAGTAATAAGTATTTAGAAAAGTGAAGAAGTAAAGTAAGAAAAGAAGATAGAATATCAGTTTTAAGGAGTATCTTTGAGAAGTAATAAGTATTTAGAAAAATGAAGAAGTAAAGTAAGAAAAGAAGATAAAGTTTCAGTTTTAAAGAGTAAGCTTTGAGAAGTAATAAGTATTTAGAAAAGTGAAGAAGTAAAGTAAGAAAAGAAGATAAAGTTTCAGTTTTAAAGAGTAAGCTTTGAGAAGTAATAAGTATTTAGAAAAGTGAAGAAGTAAAGTAAGAAAAGAAGATAAAGTTTCAGTTTTAAAGAGTAAGCTTTGAGAAGTAATAAGTATTTAGAAAAGTGAAGAAGTAAAGTAAGAAAAGAAGGTAGAATATCAGTTTTAAAGAGTAAGCTTTGAGAAGTAATAAGTATTTAGAAAAGTGAAGAAGTAAAGTAAGAAAAGAAGATAAAGTTTCAGTTTTAAAGAGTATGCTTTGAGAAGTAATAAGTATTTAGAAAAGTGAAGAAGTAAAGTAAGAAAAGAAGATAGAATATCAGTTTTAAGGAGTAAGCTTTGAGAAGTAATAAGTATTTAGAAAAGTGAAGAAGTAAAGTAAGAAAAGAAGATAGAGTTTCAGTTTTAAGGAGTAAGCTTTGAGAAGTAATAAGTATTTAGAAAAGTGAAGAAGTAAAGTAAGAAAAGAAGATAGAGTTTCAGTTTTAAGGAGTAAGCTTTGAGAAGTAATAAGTATTTAGAAAAGTGAAGAAGTAAAGTAAGAAAAGAAGATAAAGTTTCAGTTTTAAAGAGTAAGCTTTGAGAAGTAATAAGTATTTAGAAAAGTGAAGAAGTAAAGTAAGAAAAGAAGATAAAGTTTCAGTTTTAAAGAGTATGCTTTGAGAAGTAATAAGTATTTAGAAAAGTGAAGAAGTAAAGTAAGAAAAGAAGATAGAATATCAGTTTTAAGGAGTAAGCTTTGAGAAGTAATAAGTATTTAGAAAAGTGAAGAAGTAAAGTAAGAAAAGAAGATAGAGTTTCAGTTTTAAGGAGTAAGCTTTGAGAAGTAATAAGTATTTAGAAAAGTGAAGAAGTAAAGTAAGAAAAGAAGGTAGAATATCAGTTTTAAAGAGTAAGCTTTGAGAAGTAATAAGTATTTAGAAAAGTGAAGAAGTAAAGTAAGAAAAGAAGATAAAGTTTCAGTTTTAAAGAGTATGCTTTGAGAAGTAATAAGTATTTAGAAAAGTGAAGAAGTAAAGTAAGAAAAGAAGATAGAATATCAGTTTTAAGGAGTAAGCTTTGAGAAGTAATAAGTATTTAGAAAAGTGAAGAAGTAAAGTAAGAAAAGAAGATAGAGTTTCAGTTTTAAGGAGTAAGCTTTGAGAAGTAATAAGTATTTAGAAAAGTGAAGAAGTAAAGTAAGAAAAGAAGATAAAGTTTCAGTTTTAAAGAGTATGCTTTGAGAAGTAATAAGTATTTAGAAAAGTGAAGAAGTAAAGTAAGAAAAGAAGATAGAGTTTCAGTTTTAAGGAGTAAGCTTTGAGAAGTAATAAGTATTTAGAAAAGTGAAGAAGTAAAGTAAGAAAAGAAGATAAAGTTTCAGTTTTAAAGAGTATGCTTTGAGAAGTAATAAGTATTTAGAAAAGTGAAGAAGTAAAGTAAGAAAAGAAGATAGAATATCAGTTTTAAGGAGTATCTTTGAGAAGTAATAAGTATTTAGAAAAATGAAGAAGTAAAGTAAGAAAAGAAGATAAAGTTTCAGTTTTAAAGAGTAAGCTTTGAGAAGTAATAAGTATTTAGAAAAGTGAAGAAGTAAAGTAAGAAAAGAAGATAAAGTTTCAGTTTTAAAGAGTAAGCTTTGAGAAGTAATAAGTATTTAGAAAAGTGAAGAAGTAAAGTAAGAAAAGAAGATAAAGTTTCAGTTTTAAAGAGTATGCTTTGAGAAGTAATAAGTATTTAGAAAAGTGAAGAAGTAAAGTAAGAAAAGAAGATAGAATATCAGTTTTAAGGAGTAAGCTTTGAGAAGTAATAAGTATTTAGAAAAGTGAAGAAGTAAAGTAAGAAAAGAAGATAGAGTTTCAGTTTTAAGGAGTAAGCTTTGAGAAGTAATAAGTATTTAGAAAAGTGAAGAAGTAAAGTAAGAAAAGAAGATAGAGTTTCAGTTTTAAGGAGTAAGCTTTGAGAAGTAATAAGTATTTAGAAAAGTGAAGAAGTAAAGTAAGAAAAGAAGATAAAGTTTCAGTTTTAAAGAGTATGCTTTGAGAAGTAATAAGTATTTAGAAAAGTGAAGAAGTAAAGTAAGAAAAGAAGATAGAATATCAGTTTTAAGGAGTAAGCTTTGAGAAGTAATAAGTATTTAGAAAAGTGAAGAAGTAAAGTAAGAAAAGAAGATAGAGTTTCAGTTTTAAGGAGTAAGCTTTGAGAAGTAATAAGTATTTAGAAAAGTGAAGAAGTAAAGTAAGAAAAGAAGATAAAGTTTCAGTTTTAAAGAGTATGCTTTGAGAAGTAATAAGTATTTAGAAAAGTGAAGAAGTAAAGTAAGAAAAGAAGATAGAGTTTCAGTTTTAAGGAGTAAGCTTTGAGAAGTAATAAGTATTTAGAAAAGTGAAGAAGTAAAGTAAGAAAAGAAGATAAAGTTTCAGTTTTAAAGAGTATGCTTTGAGAAGTAATAAGTATTTAGAAAAGTGAAGAAGTAAAGTAAGAAAAGAAGATAGAATATCAGTTTTAAGGAGTATCTTTGAGAAGTAATAAGTATTTAGAAAAATGAAGAAGTAAAGTAAGAAAAGAAGATAAAGTTTCAGTTTTAAAGAGTAAGCTTTGAGAAGTAATAAGTATTTAGAAAAGTGAAGAAGTAAAGTAAGAAAAGAAGATAAAGTTTCAGTTTTAAAGAGTAAGCTTTGAGAAGTAATAAGTATTTAGAAAAGTGAAGAAGTAAAGTAAGAAAAGAAGATAAAGTTTCAGTTTTAAAGAGTATGCTTTGAGAAGTAATAAGTATTTAGAAAAGTGAAGAAGTAAAGTAAGAAAAGAAGATAGAATATCAGTTTTAAGGAGTAAGCTTTGAGAAGTAATAAGTATTTAGAAAAGTGAAGAAGTAAAGTAAGAAAAGAAGATAGAGTTTCAGTTTTAAGGAGTAAGCTTTGAGAAGTAATAAGTATTTAGAAAAGTGAAGAAGTAAAGTAAGAAAAGAAGGTAGAATATCAGTTTTAAAGAGTAAGCTTTGAGAAGTAATAAGTATTTAGAAAAGTGAAGAAGTAAAGTAAGAAAAGAAGATAAAGTTTCAGTTTTAAAGAGTATGCTTTGAGAAGTAATAAGTATTTAGAAAAGTGAAGAAGTAAAGTAAGAAAAGAAGATAGAATATCAGTTTTAAGGAGTAAGCTTTGAGAAGTAATAAGTATTTAGAAAAGTGAAGAAGTAAAGTAAGAAAAGAAGATAGAGTTTCAGTTTTAAGGAGTAAGCTTTGAGAAGTAATAAGTATTTAGAAAAGTGAAGAAGTAAAGTAAGAAAAGAAGATAGAGTTTCAGTTTTAAGGAGTAAGCTTTGAGAAGTAATAAGTATTTAGAAAAGTGAAGAAGTAAAGTAAGAAAAGAAGATAAAGTTTCAGTTTTAAAGAGTATGCTTTGAGAAGTAATAAGTATTTAGAAAAGTGAAGAAGTAAAGTAAGAAAAGAAGATAGAATATCAGTTTTAAGGAGTAAGCTTTGAGAAGTAATAAGTATTTAGAAAAGTGAAGAAGTAAAGTAAGAAAAGAAGATAGAGTTTCAGTTTTAAGGAGTAAGCTTTGAGAAGTAATAAGTATTTAGAAAAGTGAAGAAGTAAAGTAAGAAAAGAAGATAGAGTTTCAGTTTTAAGGAGTAAGCTTTGAGAAGTAATAAGTATTTAGAAAAGTGAAGAAGTAAAGTAAGAAAAGAAGATAGAATATCAGTTTTAAGGAGTAAGCTTTGAGAAGTAATAAGTATTTAGAAAAGTGAAGAAGTAAAGTAAGAAAAGAAGATAGAATATCAGTTTTAAGGAGTAAGCTTTGAGAAGTAATAAGTATTTAGAAAAGTGAAGAAGTAAAGTAAGAAAAGAAGATAGAGTTTCAGTTTTAAGGAGTAAGCTTTGAGAAGTAATAAGTATTTAGAAAAGTGAAGAAGTAAAGTAAGAAAAGAAGATAGAATATCAGTTTTAAGGAGTATCTTTGAGAAGTAATAAGTATTTAGAAAAATGAAGAAGTAAAGTAAGAAAAGAAGATAAAGTTTCAGTTTTAAAGAGTAAGCTTTGAGAAGTAATAAGTATTTAGAAAAGTGAAGAAGTAAAGTAAGAAAAGAAGATAAAGTTTCAGTTTTAAAGAGTAAGCTTTGAGAAGTAATAAGTATTTAGAAAAGTGAAGAAGTAAAGTAAGAAAAGAAGATAAAGTTTCAGTTTTAAGGAGTGAGCTTTGAGAAGTAATAAGTATTTAGAAAAGTGAAGAAGTAAAGTAAGAAAAGAAGATAGAGTTTCAGTTTTAAGGAGTAAGCTTTGAGAAGTAATAAGTATTTAGAAAAGTGAAGAAGTAAAGTAAGAAAAGAAGATAGAATATCAGTTTTAAGGAGTAAGCTTTGAGAAGTAATAAGTATTTAGAAAAGTGAAGAAGTAAAGTAAGAAAAGAAGATAGAATATCAGTTTTAAGGAGTAAGCTTTGAGAAGTAATAAGTATTTAGAAAAGTGAAGAAGTAAAGTAAGAAAAGAAGATAGAGTTTCAGTTTTAAGGAGTAAGCTTTGAGAAGTAATAAGTATTTAGAAAAGTGAAGAAGTAAAGTAAGAAAAGAAGGTAGAATATCAGTTTTAAAGAGTAAGCTTTGAGAAGTAATAAGTATTTAGAAAAGTGAAGAAGTAAAGTAAGAAAAGAAGGTAGAATATCAGTTTTAAGGAGTGAGCTTTGAGAAGTAATAAGTATTTAGAAAAGTGAAGAAGTAAAGTAAGAAAAGAAGATAGAATATCAGTTTTAAGGAGTAAGCTTTGAGAAGTAATAAGTATTTAGAAAAGTGAAGAAGTAAAGTAAGAAAAGAAGATAGAGTTTCAGTTTTAAAGAGTATCTTTGAGAAGTAATAAGTATTTAGAAAAATGAAGAAGTAAAGTAAGAAAAGAAGATAAAGTTTCAGTTTTAAGGAGTGAGCTTTGAGAAGTAATAAGTATTTAGAAAAGTGAAGAAGTAAAGTAAGAAAAGAAGAAAGAGTTTCAGTTTTAAGGAGTGAGCTTTGAGAAGTAATAAGTATTTTGAAAAGTGAAGAAGTAAAGTAAGAAAAGAAGATAAAGTTTCAGTTTTAAGGAGTATCTTTGAGAAGTAATAAGTATTTAGAAAAGTGAAGAAGTAAAGTAAGAAAAGAAGATAAAGTTTCAGTTTTAAGGAGTAAGCTTTGAGAAGTAATAAGTATTTAGAAAAGTGAAGAAGTAAAGTAAGAAAAGAAGAAAGAGTTTCAGTTTTAAGGAGTGAGCTTTGAGAAGTAATAAGTATTTAGAAAAGTGAAGAAGTAAAGTAAGAAAAGAAGATAGAGTTTCAGTTTTAAGGAGTGAGCTTTGAGAAGTAATAAGTATTTAGAAAAGTGAAGAAGTAAAGTAAGAAAAGAAGATAGAATATCAGTTTTAAAGAGTATGCTTTGAGAAGTAATAAGTATTTAGAAAAGTGAAGAAGTAAAGTAAGAAAAGAAGGTAGAATATCAGTTTTAAGGAGTGAGCTTTGAGAAGTAATAAGTATTTAGAAAAGTGAAGAAGTAAAGTAAGAAAAGAAGATAGAATATCAGTTTTAAGGAGTAAGCTTTGAGAAGTAATAAGTATTTAGAAAAGTGAAGAAGTAAAGTAAGAAAAGAAGATAGAGTTTCAGTTTTAAAGAGTATCTTTGAGAAGTAATAAGTATTTAGAAAAATGAAGAAGTAAAGTAAGAAAAGAAGATAAAGTTTC